>CAXHSM010000032.1:0-37000 GCA_964019185.1 Maratus speculifer
AAAAACTACAGAATGAAAAAATTTTGTTGAGTATTTAGAATTTATATTACAATATTTATAAAACCATCTTCATAAAGCAAGTTCTGTCATCTAATGTGTATAGAGTTTGACACCAGTTCTGCTTTCAGATGTACCGTTATATTTGGAATGGTGATATATTATATTTAATTTTGAAAATGAATCTTCATTAACACACCTAGTGAATAATTTTTTTCATTTCTTACTTTATAGAAAATAAGTTATGAATTTCATAAGAGCCTTTTTTATATGTGCATGGAATTTGCAGACATTAATAAATATTTGAGCGTTTTAGAATAAGGCAGTATTTTTATATTTTGAATCGTAATATATCATTCTCTAATGATGACATTTCCCGTACAATTAAATCTTTAACTTGGGCAGCATTTTCTAGAATATCACTAACTTTTATAGGAAATACAGAAAGGCTGTATATTTTTTAGTATCTGAATAACTCTATATTTTGTAAGTAAGAGTGAGAATGACTTCATAAATGAAGTAGGCAATTTGGATTAGAGGAAAAAAAAATTGCAAGAATGAAATTCTTTAAATCCGAAATTTATTTGGCAAGATATCTTTCACTATTCGGCGAGATTTTAGCAATATTCGGCAAGATATCTCTAAATATTCGGCTACAGGTATTCGGCCGAAGTATTCGGTCAACAAGCTTTCAATATTCGGCCAACCGAATATTCGGCAAAAGGGCCGAATAGGCCGAATACCGAATAGTGGCCGAATATTCGTCCCATCTCTAATCCTGTTCGCACTGAGAAAGTAGTCTCTTAACTTGAAGTTTTTTGAAGCGGTCGTACCCGGAATCAAGATTCTTGCCTAAGCAAATTTCTGAAACTCACTTAAGCCTTTGATACTCTTAACTATCTCTTAACTATCAGTTGAGTGGAAATTTGCCTTCTGAATATTTAATTATTATCTCTGAATTTTAGAATATTTCATTCTGATTATTAAATTACTGGAGTTGAGTCCGAAAAATAATTATAAATTATTTCAAATTGTTATTTGTTTACCTGAATTGCTTAACACGTGTGCTTGTGGGGTTATTTTGTAATCAAAGGTCAAAAATGGAAAATGCTGAATCTGTTATTTCTCCCTGCAAAATAAATTGGGAGGATGACGAAATTAATTTTTTAATTGAAATATGTCAGGATAATAGCTATGTAAACAAAAAAGCAGTTTGAAGTTGCAGTTACAAATTTCAGAACTTATGCGCATGCTCAGATGCCATTTTGACCAAGTTAAGTCACTTAAAATATTTAGCAAGTGCGAACAGGTGAAGCCTAATTCCGGGTATCCCGCTTCAAAAAATTTAAGTGACTCAACTACAGGGCCGTAGCTACAAGTGAACAATAGGCAGGGCTGAAGAGATTGTAGAAGGGGGGGGGGGCATATATATTTTTTTTCTCTTTCTCTCTTTGACGCAAAAAGATAAATGAGTGCATATTCACATCGTAGGTACTATGTTTCTTATCAAACTGTTGCAATAACTTCATTTTATGCAAAAAAAGTACATGATGATGAAAATTTCGAGTCTATAACTGGTGCAAAATTAAACAACATGTTAGCTTCACATGTACAAATAGGATGAGGGAGTGATGAAACATTTATTTTAGATACAATTTAGTAATTCTGCAAAACTATAAAAGGGTCCCGAAACTAAATTAGATTTTTGAATTAGAATTTCATTTGGATTTTCGAAGCAGAAATTCGTTGAGTGACCTTGGAATCTTTTCCAGGGGGGCTCAAAATATTTTTGGGGGGGCTGAGCCGCCGATAGCGCCCCCTTAGCTACGGCCCTGCTCAACTATCTCAGTGCGAACACGGTAAAAGGGGTGCTAAGAGAGGCTCAGCAACCCCTAAAACATTCTGAGCATCCCCTGGAAACTATTCCAAGGTCACTAAATGAATTTCGGTTTCGAAAATTCAAATGAAATTCTGTTCAAAAATCTAATTTAGTTTTGTTAGTTTGTCGCAATTGGTTCATCAGCAATTCATTAATAGAGCATTTCTATGCATATTAGCAATATTTAAATATACGTTTAAATTTTGTTTTGGAATTGCAATGCGTTTTACACATGTTTTATTTTCATATATTAAATCATGCATATCAATCATGGGTAAGTATTACGGTGCCCCCTCCCCCCCCAACGACTAGTTTATGAATTAGGATAATAAAGCACTATTCCAATCTTTTGACATATTTCCATTTTTCGTACATTTATGTCTACTAAACTTTAAGGCACGCCCTTGTAGAGGCTTTTTAAAATACGTGTACCTTTGTGTCTAGTCTGATTCTGATTAACAAAGATGCAACGGCTTTTTGAAGGAAAAAAAAACTGATAATATGCGTCAGAAGCACACAACTTCTCCAAGAATAAGGTGCAATTAAAAAATAATTAAGTACAGATTTTGTTTCCGAAATGACAACCTATTGCAGATAATGAAGATTTCTATCCCGAACACTTACGTGGAATCGATAGATCTTACAAGCATATTCTTAATAAGATAATATTGTGTGCAGTTACGGTGAAAGATTTATTTATTTTAAACCAACAAGGGATAAATTTTAGAACAGCATTGCTAGAATGTAAGTATAGCTTAAGAACTTTACCTCATTATTTTCAATTAAAATGCGTCTAAACCAGTGTTCTCGCTGACATTTGACCAACGTTAGTAATTTGGCTAATTAAAAATAAAAAACATTCACCAAATGAAAAAAGTATTAGTCAAATAGATTCGCCATGTTGCACTAAAAAAATTATCTTTAATCCTTTAATGTACCCTTTTTTCTATATGTTCTAAAATAACCCAAGTTTTCGTAACAGCGACATCGATTGTTATTAATCTATATTCAACTATCCGCTACAAATATATTTAAAATATGTATATCGGGTGTCCCAAAAATGACTGATGGATTTTAAAATTCAATAACTTGCAAACGGTGACAGCTATTTAAAAATTTTTTGCAGGAGGGTTATGTATAATGTCAGGAGTTTTTTTACCGTAATTTTTTATTTTAGTTCGCATCTCAAACAATAGGTGGCGCTGACGGTGATGGAAGGCCAGGTGATCAGTGCTGAGTGAAGCGTCGACCTGGCCTTCAATCGCCGTCAGCGCCACCTATTGTTTGAGATGCGAACTAAAATAAAAAATTACGGTAAAAAAACTCCTGACATTATACATAACCCTCCTGCAAAAATTATTTAAATAGCTGTCACCGTTTGCAAATTATTGAATTTTAAAATCCATCAGTCATTTTTGGGACACCCGGTATATGCATATGTATGAAAAACGAAAAAGAAAAAGAAAGAAAAAGCAAATATTGATCACTAGCAATTTGGCGAATCTAGTCGCTTGTTTACTCGCCAAATGCAGAATTTAGTCGCAATTTAGCGCAATGGCGAGCGAAAGCGAGAACACTGGTTTAAACCATTGTAAATCCCTTTTCTTTTGAGTGAATTTCCAAATAGTTAAAAGTTCCACCACTGTCTCAAGGGGTTAATTAGATGCATGCCAAAATTTAGTTTAGTTAAGGAATACGTATATCTTAGCTGAAAATTCCCCTTAAGCAATTTTGGCTAATAATAAGTACGTCAATTCTTTTGTGCAGCCCTGTATACGAGGCATACAATTTATATACAACGAGTAACATGGAAAAAATGACTTGAACTGAAAAAAGAATAGTACCAAAACTGAAAAGGAACTTCCAGCAATTATTGCTCAAAGAAAGTACTGTAACCGATTTCTTTTGTGTGTCCCCGTAAATGAACGACAAATGAATGCCTTATTATGTCGTAATCATCTTGTATTGTAGTGAAATTCAGTGATTTATACCCGTTTCAATACATTTGAAATAGCGTAATATCATTAAAATACTCTGCAAACGATTTTTCCACTTGTACTATAATGTAATTGAATTTTTTTGAGTACCCCTGTAAATGAACGACAAACGAATGTCCTATTCTATCATAATTATCGTGTTTTGAAATAAAATTCAATGATTTATACCAGTTTCAACAGATTTAGGATAGTGTAATATCATTAAAATACTTTTCAAACGATTTTTTTACACGTACCATCCATAATATAATGGAATTTTTTTTAGTGTTCCTGTAAATGAACTAGTACTGCTACACACTTCATTTACAACACCGAACATGCCACGGTAAGCATCATTAACACTTTTCATTTGCATGAAAATCCGAGTTTATTTAACGGAATTAGAACGTAAACAGACAGCCAGACAAACCGAATGCATAAACACTTTTCAACTTTGTTGAAAAGTGCTAAAGATGAAATTTATTGAAATAATAATTAAAACTAAAAAAGATCATTAAAACATATATGATAAACTAAAATTGAATTGAATTTAAAATTAATTAAATAATTTTCCCCTCTTAGAGGCTGTGCATATATGACGTTATAAACTTTTCGGTAATTTTGGACCCCCTCCCCCCTTTTGGATATCATATGTTACCATCCCTCGACCCCGCCCCCCCCCCCTCCTCCCTCGTTAATGATATCGTTATCAAAGTGTTAAAAAAAAATGATTTCTTTTGCTCGATGGAATATACAACTGGTTACATTTATTTTTCGCATACTTTTATGATTAAAAACAAGTTGGAAATTGCACATGAACGTAGCAAATGAGGTGCGTTCGTACGATAACGAAGTTTTAAAAATATTCAGATCTTGCTGATATAGTAGAGCGTACTCCGGATACAGTATAATAGTCGAAATCTTTACGTTTCTGTAAATATGCAGGAAGTAATTTTTATTACACCTCAGCAACGTATATCTCATTCATAAAATGTGAAATAGTTGAATATAATTAAAACACGTACCAAACCATGTTTCCCCGTATAGCATTATATAGTGGAATAGTTTTGTGTAGCCCTGTAATTTAATAATAAAAATTCTTTGCGTCACAGATTGTACAGAATGCATATTTTAGTATATATTTCATAGATTCATGCCAATTCTATTATGTTCGAATGAGTGTAACATCATTAAAATGCATTTGAAACTTTTCCCCCATTGACCGTAATGTAACGGAATCCTTTTGATTGTCCCTGTAATTGATCTATGCATCCGATTTTCATAACATTTTAAATGACTTGACAAAATTACGCAATAATCATATGTTTTAAATTTCAAGCGATTAAAATGCATTTGAAACTTTTTTCCCTATTGACCGTAATGTAACGGAATTCTTTTGAATGTCCCTGTAATTGATTTATCCATCCGATTTTCATAACATTTGAAATGACTCGACAAAATTACGCAATAATTATATGTTTTAAATTTCAAGCGATTAAAATGCATTTAAAACTTTTTTCCCTATTGACCGTAATGTAACGGAATCCTTTTGAATGTCCCTGTAATTGATCTATCCATCCGATTTTCATAAAATTTGAAATGACTCGACAAAATTATGTTATAATTATGTATTTTAAATTTCAAACGATTCGGTTGGGTAGTTTTTGCGTTGTTATATGAGGACAGACGGACTGAGCGACAACAATAGGTGCTACGTATTTACATAATTACGAACGCACCTAATAAGAGAAGTCAATGAAAAATTCCTTTACATATGAAAAAACTTTATATCAAAAAAACATTTAAAAGAAATAGTTACTATTTATAATAGTTGTTATACTATTTATTATAGTTGCTATTTATAATAGTTAATATTTTATAACAGCTTTTTGTTACATAATGCATTCAACAGTAATAAAGTTTTGTGACACTTGCCAACGGAGGAGAGATTGGATGCAGATAGAAATCATTATCAACAAAACAAGCGGACAACATTCTTTCTCTTTCTCTTTTACTTATTAGTAAACATAAGTTTTATTTCAAATATACTTCACATATGGTTTCTCGAACCTTGATTATATATGCATTCACATATAAAAAACAATAGGTTTGGTTTGGTTTGGTTTATTTTATGTCGGCCGATTGTCTACACGTGGGATATAGGCCCGAAAAAGAATAGGAATGTTAAACTTTGGGATATTCCATATTTTAGAACTAAATAATTTTATAATAATTTAGTGATTTTAATAACTTTGTATTTTCATAAAAATAGGTAACACGCTAAAAAAAATAACATGCTATTTTGTACCAAAAACCACATTACAGAGAAAAAAAAAAAAAAAAAAGAGACAAAAAAATCAACGAGATTAGTAAATGGTATCGATGTCAAAAGAGAAACCCCCTCCCCCAAAAGATAGGATACTTTATCCCCGTAGTAGTAGCCTAAACTGGCTCTTTGTGTCATTGAGCAGTGATATAAAAAAATGTACATAATTGTTAATTAAACATTAATTTGATTTAAAAATAAAAATAATTTAAATATTAATTAAAAAGACTTAATTAAAAGAATCGTTAAAAGATGTATTAAAATTTAATTTACTTTAAAATTAATAAAGTAATTGTACTCTCCAGAACAGGGACGCCAACGTTTTAAAAATATTGGGTGGGCTCAAAAATATTTTTGTAAAATAGTACGGCCAGTTTGTTTTTCTTTTAAGGTTGTTCTCAACTGCTGTGCTCAATAAGTGCAAAACGTTTTGACACATAAACAAAATCCTTTTTTTTTTAACGGAAAGATATAAAATTAGAAAATCTGGCTATGTAAGCACTTTCAAATCGATCTCAGTTTTCCAATTTATAATAATGAAATTGCCTACCGAGATATAAGGTATTTTGATCACGTGATCAAGCGATTTTCTACCTTTTGTTGACTGGTTTTTTCTGCTTTCGTCTGAAAATGCGGTTCAAAACATAATTTTTGACGGCTTGTTTTAAAATATCTATTGCTTTTGTACAAAAACAGAAAAATGAGTGCCATTAGATACTTTCTGAACAACAACACCTGCTAGTTTCATGCATTTCCGAACAAAAAGGAATTAAAGCATATGTCACAAAGTTGCCCTTTTTGATTTGAGAACACCCTTATGGGTTGACAGAACATGAAAGATGGTGAAAGATGAGAATTGTAGGTCAAGCTATCACGCTTTAATAAATTTGCAATTTTATAAAATTATATTCTCATGCGTTTTTCCTTATAAAGACATTGATACTTATTGCAATATCATGATATTGCATGAGCATGCCTACAAATTAAATTAGCAAAGTTTTACATGGAGCAAAGCATATCAGACATTTGGGATTTATATGGCTGTCAGTCGGAGAATTAAAACACATGGCTATTGGCAAAATAAGTTTTATTCTAAGGAGGAAAATGAATAATAAAATAATAATGAAAAAAATAATTAGAAAAATGAAGATTGGATACATTATGATTCAAAATTATTGGGTGGGCTGGGCTCAAGCTAAACTTGCCCATATAAGTTGGCGCCACTGCTCCTGAATATGAACATGGGATTTGGGCTAAGAATGCAAAATATAAGATGAAATGAATAGTTATTATTCATCTACAGGGCCACACAAAAGAACACCATTACATAATAGTAAAGGGGGGAATTGTTTGCGGCATATTTTTATTACATTAAACTATTTTATGCATAATAAAATTGATATATGTCGCTGATGCTTAATATATGTTACTTTACGCATTATACGAAGTGCATAGCATTTACAGGGACACACAAAAAATTTCTGTATATTCTATCCGAAGTACTGTATATTATCGGTGATGGCTCATGGATGGATGAAATGCATTTTTAGGTGCGTTCGTAATTATGTAAATACGTAGCACCTATTGTTGTCGTTCAGTCCGTCCGTACGCATATAACAACGCAAAAACTACCCAACCGAATCGTTTGAAATTTAAAATATATAATTATTACATAATTTTGTCGAGTCATTTCAAATTTTATGAAAATCGGATGCATAGATCAATTACAGGGACAATCAAAAGGATTCCGTTACATTACGGCCAATGGGGAAAAAGTTTCAAATGCATTTTAATCGTTTGAAATTTTAAATACATAATTATTACGTAATTCTGTCGAGTTATTTCAAATTTTATGAAAATCGGATGCATAGTTCAATTACAGGGACAATCAAAAGTATTCCGTTACATTACGGTTAATGGAGAAAAATGTTTCAAATGCATTTTAATGGTGTTACATTTATTCGAACGTAATAAAATTGATATGTATCTATAAAGTACATATTATAATATACATTTTGCATAATCTGTGGTGCAAAGAATATTTGTTATTGATTTACAAGGCCACACAAAAGTATTCCATTGCATAATGGCATAGGGATAACATTGTTTGGTGCGCATTTTAATTGTAATTAGTTACAGTTTTATGAGATTAATATATGGGAGTGATATTTTTAAAACTTCGCTACCGTACGAACGCACCTCATTTGCTACGCTTCACGTGCAATTTCCAACTTGTTAATTATGATGACGATGAGCGCTTTTAAGTTTCAAAAAGTTTAAGCATATTATATGGTGTGTATAAATACAAAATGTGATTGAGCAACAAAAATATATTTTTTCTTTCATTTCTTTTCCACCTTTTTAACCATTTGGAAAATGGTTATTGCTTTTGGTCCAGAATGGACCTTGTGTTCTCCGAATTTTGTTCTTTTTATGATTGGTCCAGGTTTATTAATGTTTAATCCATGGCGTACGTATTATATGACTCTGTTATTACGTAAGTCACGTTTTGATCATCGTAAAAATTGATGTTTTTACTTGCTTTTATTAACTCAGTGGGAACTATTCAAACATTTTGCTTTGGGCTATTGAATCTATCCCTTTTGATAAAATAAATATTCAATATTATTTATATTGATGAAAAATTATCAATATTCATTTTCAAAAATTAAAATGTCTTAACTACAGCATGAATGTATTAAGTTTACCTATTATCATGCATAAGGGAGATTAAGCTAATTCTATATCTTAAGTAAATAAATTTTCATATCTTCGTAGTAAATTCAAGCACAAAACGTATAAAATAACATATATATTATCTTTGACAATACAGAAAATGACGTTATTGTGCACATTACATATCTTTTCTTCAATATAATATCTTAATGAAATTCATACTGCAATTTCCTGTTCAAAAAAAGTTCCATTCAAAAAAAGTTCTAGCAAATTCATAATGTAAACAAAACAATATTATCGTTTGCGCGAGGCGCAAAGTAAAAACGATTAAATTAAACCATGGAAGCAGCGATAATAAGCAACAGGGCAATAGATGTCTGCATTTTTTTTTTTTTTTGACGTGACAACGTCTTGTAAATTGGTTTGCCGGGAGACACTTCAAGAAACTGCGTTACGTTACGTTACGCTCCGCTCACGATACGCGCTCACTTTTCTCTTAACTTTTTCCGGTCACTTGTGGGACCATTTTCTGAACGTGAATGTGAATTCGCTGCAAGGAAGGGGCGGTGCTTAATAGGAATTTTAGATAGTATCAAACTAAGACGAAATACGTTATGTATTAGTTATTAGTATAAAGTACAAAGAAAATAAGTGTAGTTTATTTCGTAATTCGGTGGTATATTATGGAAAACTAATGATAT
Source organism: Maratus speculifer (assembly GCA_964019185.1). NCBI lineage: Eukaryota > Metazoa > Arthropoda > Arachnida > Araneae > Salticidae > Maratus > Maratus speculifer. The sequence goes on from CAXHSM010000032.1 coordinate 9,556, forward strand.
GTGATTAGTGAAATCCATTTTACTTTAGTTATATTCTGCTCATTGAAAAATTCTTTAATATGCTGTTTACAAAATTCAACATTTGACATCAATAAACATGAAGTAAAATGTGTTTAACAAACACAGTGTATTGCAAGTTATTGTATGTATATTTGTATATAAATACGTATGTATGTGTAAAGGTAAAAATAAAATTTTGTTAATATGAAATTCAGTGCGAGATTCTTTGTATAAATTAATGTTTTAAATATAATTCTTTGTATAAATAAATGTTTTAAATTGTTACTATTATTTCATCCTTCTTCCTACTATACGAATGAATATTCACATTAAAATTATTTTACAACTCAAAGTCGTTGTCACGTAAAACTTTCGCCCGTATACCGACTTTACAGGCAACCAATTTTTTTTTTTTTTTTTTTTTTTTTATATATATATATATATTTAGAAGAATTTTTATTTGATTGGGAAATCAAAATGTTGTTGATAATAATGAAGAAAGTGAAAAAGTTACAAAATAGACAGATACAAATTATCAGAAATGGAAAAAACCGAGCCCAAAGTAAGATGTCGTATGAAAGATTGTCTTTTAAAGAAAAAAAAATGAGGTCTGATTTTCGAGCACATAGATTACGTAATGTGTGACGATCCCAAAAATTAAAAAATCCAATGTTAAATCGACTAATTGTAAAAAAAAACAGTTTTTTATTATTTTAAATAAAGATTTTTTTTTTTTTTTTTTTTTTAAGTTTTAAATTCTAGTCTTTGAAAAAATCATTTTCCAAATAGTTGTTCTAATTTTTTAAATTACATTTTTAATTTTTTTTTTTTGGTTGACTAATCTAAAGATATTTCAGTAATCCTTTTCTGAAATAAATCTGTGATGAAAATAAAGTTGTTTTGTGTGCGAAAGTATTTTATATTTTATGACTTGATTTCAAATACAATGTTATATAAATACGCAAACAGATTTTAAAAATGTATAATTAACAATATTCACAAATCAGGATAAATCACACAAACTATTGTTTGTGAATAATTGAAACTGTTGTTTGTGTTAGTAGAATAAAATACATTGTTAAAATAATTTGAGTTTCATATCGATTGATGATGGTTGATTTTTGTCGTCCGATTATCTACGCTAGGGATATAGGACCAGGGAAGAGTGCCCTCCGTGGGGGTCTTTCTAAGGGAACCTAACCCGTATTTACGCAAAGTTCGAAGAAAACCACGGACAACTCCGAACGGTTAGGCCGACAGCCGCGATTGGGTTCGAACCCAGCACCTGCCGTCTACCAGTTGAGAGGTCCGAACCTCTCGGCCACTGGTGGGGCAAGAGTTTCATATCGAAATTTGTCGTGAAGAGTAATTTTTATTTAACATGTTTACCACCAGATAGCAGCACGGAAAACCTGAATCATATTAGAGTTTGTGATGAAGGTATATATAGAAAAGTAAATCCTTTAAAGAACCTGAATAATGTAATTTTAATTCGATAAATTGTGGATAAATATCGTTGATACCACATAAAAGGGGATATATTCTGCTTAAATTTTAAAAAATTAAAAATTATTTAAGCTGTATACACTCCTTGGTTTATCATACACCAAAGTTCATTCAGGATTTAGGCCTAAAAGATCTCTATAACAATTATGTTTGTGAACGATTTAGTGATTGCATTGTTTTTCTACTAAAAGATAAATTTAGAAAATCAATTGTCTTTAAGTTACTACATTACATTATATTATTTTAACCCAAATGATTGTGTGAAAGTATGCAACTCAAAACTGTGTAAAACAATTTCAGCAACTCCCATGTGGTCTAGTGGTTAGGATTCCTGGCTTTCACCCAGGCGGCCCGGGTTCGATTCCCGGCATGGGAAGATAGGTTCCATGGTGTAATGGTTAGCACTCTGGACTTTGAATCCAGCGATCCGAGTTCAAATCTCGGTGGAACCTAATTTTTTCCCCATTATTTTTAAAATTTTAATTTTTATATGTGAACTATAAATTTTAGTAGTATATGTTCAGTAATAGAAAGGTATTGTTGTTTCACTGCCTCATAAATCACACTAACTATCCTTTTGAGACATTCGTAAGGTCACTTTTATTTGTAAACCAGAAATGGATGCTAATATATTTTTTCTTGGAGAGCTGTTTTCTGTAATTAAATAGTTTATAATATAATATGAGACATTTCCAGACTCATTTTTTAAAGTAACAACATGAAACTTGCTGAGGTGATTTTTGAAGAGATGTATGAAATGCTATGTGATTTCATTTTTCGCTCAACTAATTAGAATATTTATAAACAATTATTTCCTCAGTATAACCATTTTTTTCTCCCCTGATATCCCGCTTCGGAGAACAGGGGTGAAAAAAAAATTAATAATGTCAAAATGCGAATTGCAAAATGCTTTGGCTTTTTATGCTTGGATGCCCCGTGTCCTTGAACGGAACGCAAGAAAATTTGTTCAAGAAAACCACGGAAAGCTCCGAATGGTTAGGCCGACGGCTGCGATTGGGTTCGAACAGCACCTGCCGTCTACCAATTTCAGAGGCAGAATCTCTCGGCCACTGGAGGGGCCTCTTATTTCTTGCATTTGTTTGTGGGAAAAAAAAAAACAAAAAAAACACTCACACTCTTACATATATATATATAATCATTACAAATTAGCAGCAGCTGTCGTTAATGCATAAGTAATAAAGAAATTTATTTAAATTAAAAATGTTGTATAAACTACCATAAAAGTGTATAAAACAGATCTCCATAACATGAATTTGAAAACAGAGTAAACATTGGGAAAATGGAAATAGGGTAGATTCATCAGGACCCCATTACCTTGATTACCGCAAATAGCACGTGCGGTTTCATCTTCGCTTTGGCAGGTGCTGGGTTCGAACCCAATCGCGGCCGTCGGCCTAATCGTTCAGAGTTTTCGCGGTTTTCTTCGAACCTTGCATAAATATGGGTTAGGTTCCCTTAGAAAGACCCCCTCTTGGCCTATATCCATCGAGTCGACACAAAATAAACCAAATCATCTTCGCTTTAGTCATAATAAGTTTAAGAAAGCAAAATTAGGGCTACCGCACATAATAAATTCATAAAATAAAATGAAAAAAAAAAAACCTTAAGCTAAAAAAAAAAAAAAAAAAAAAGAATGAAATGGAATAAAAAAGAAAAGCATATTATCAATCGAAGATCCAAGCTGAAGATGGGCCCGCCAGTGGTTGGGAGGCTCTACTCTGCAAGCTGTTAATCGGGAGGTGCAGGGCTCGAGCCCAGTCGCGCTGGTAGGCAATCTTATTCAGAGTTATCTGTAGTTTCTATCGAATCTTGGATTTTCTTGCGTAAGGCTCCGCGCAGACTAACATTTATCAGTATCGATTTTTTTTTTAGTGGCGACGGGGGTGTTTTTTTTTTTTTTTTTTTTTTTTTTTTTTTTTTTTTTAACGACTTTTAGGGGAAGGGATTTGATGTCCTGCAAAACAGGAGCCTTACTCTCAGGTAGGATTGAGTCCTTATTTCTTGGCCCATTGTAGATATCCCCTGGCTCTTTTTGCGAATAAAGTGCAGACGGGTCCTGAACAAAAGATTTCCTAGTTGAGGGATGCCTAAACAAGCGCGTGGTTGCAGCTTCAGGCCCCTGTCCCTGCCCCAGGGACCTGAAGGTTCCATATGCTTGTTTTGGCTCAGTCACATGAATTCCACGAATTCTTTTGCATTTCTTGCTTTAGTCACAACACATACGGGTTAGGTTCCCTTAGAAAGACCCCCACGGAGGGCAACCCACCCCATAGGGCCTATATCCCATAGCGTAGATAATCGGCCGACAAAATACAACAACAATACAACATAGTCACAACAGAAAGCGTGGAAATGAACAATGGATCAGGAGATAAGGCCTCAATCCCACCTAAGGGAAAGATTCCTTTTTTGCAGCTCACCAGACCCCTTACTCTAAATGTCAATAGAAATAAAAAAAAACCGCGTCACTAAAATAAAAAAGACGACTGTTGCTGGTTGGTTGATTTTTGTCGTCCGATTATCTACGCTAGGGATATAGGACCAGGGGAAGTGCCCTCCGTGGGGGTCTTTCTAAGGGAACCTAACCCGTATTTACGCAAGGTTCGAAGAAAACCACGGAAAACTCCGAACGGTTAGACCGACAGCCGCGATTGGGTTCGAACCCAGCACCTGCCGTCTACCAGTTGAGAGGTCCGAACCTCTCGGCCACTGGTGGGGCCAGACGACTGTTGCCGTCAGTTTGTATGTCCACGTGTTTGCACCTTAAGGCGCAACGCTAATCACTGAAAAAGATCCGGATGATAATGTAAAGTCTATGGGGACGTTCTTTTCAAATGTCTCGCTCAAATTTTAATATTTCGACACGATTTTCTTTGCATAGGATAGCTGAGGGCGTTCCACAACCGGCCTAGTATTTACTTTTTCGATTTTGGTTTCAAATTTTTTTTTCAAAATTACTTTAAATTTCAAAACCGATTTAAACCGGTTCTGAAATTGAAAATATCATAATATGAAAAATATATAACCAAAATCAAAAAAGTAATATTTGAAAAGAACGCTCCCATAGACTTAGCATTATAATCCGGGTCTTTTTCAGACTACTGTGGGGCCTTAATACGAGTGAGGTTCCCTTTGAAAGACCCGTCAAGGAGAGCACTTCCCCTCGGGCCTATATCCCTCGTGAAAATATTCGGCCGTCATAAATAACATCAAGCTGAAAAGAAAAGAAAAAACATCAAGACTAGGACCAATGTGTTATAATATGGAATATATGCATCATGTATAAATAAAGATATGGTGTTGCCATCTGTACTACATTTAAACATGAATTCTAATGTGTTATCCAATATATATACAGGGTATATAGGAAAGCCCCTTTAAAAACTCTATATCGGGCACCTCTATTTATCGAAAACGTTTACAGTATTTAAATATTTTTATCACTTAGGGGTGTATTCGAAAAAATATTTATCTATTCTCAATAGAAACGACATCTTTTTGCAATTTTTTCAACCTTTATCAAATAATCGACAAGCACGGCACATAGTGAACTTTTTAAATGAGAGAATTTGCCAATTTGATACGTTTTATAGCAAAAATGAATTACAAAATAAATCAGCAGTTTGGATTGAAATACATCCTTAATAGAAGACAGTTTCAGAAGTTCGAACAAATTTTGGTGACCCGATATGGCCTTTGTTTAGATGTTTTACTGTAAATATCTATTATTTAACGATTTTTTTGGTCTCTCTAATTTTCTATGGTATGAATTTATTCATTATAACTAAGGAAAATAAAGCATAAATGTGATAAGTGCAAATGTTTATATTCTAAATTCAAAATCACTTTCTATAAACTAAACTAAAACCAACAGATAGCAGCACCATAAAATATTTTACTGTCCTAAATGTAATAAAAGAAAAGGCGTGATTGTATCAAAGACATCTTTAAAAAAATAAAATAAAAATAGAAATACATAAAACCCCCCAAAATTAATCGGAATAGTTATATTAAATAACAAAGAGCACAAAAGTGACATAATAAATCCCTGAATTATAGTAAAAAGAACAACTCGAACAAGTTTTAAAACAATGCCTTACGTACCAAAATTAAATATAAATATCTGAGTTTCGCCTATAGATGACAGCACCACTGCAATGTCGTCTATGAAAATGTATAAATTTGAATATGCAATTCAAAAGATATGAAGACTGTTTCGATTAGATATAGTGATTAACAAAGTTATACTTTGTAATTAGTTTAAACATCGAATTTAAGACTAATTAAAGTTAACATTAATCAATACCTTGGCTGGTTTCACTGCATTTTATTTGTATTTCCAATCTTTACTTTCTCCTATGACTATGTAAATGTGCTGCCATCTATTGATTGCAATTAACTTTTCATAATATTTTAAGCAAATGTCTTAGCTGTCTATTTACTGAAATTTTTTTTATAGAGTGTGTACTTTAATACACCACTATTTCCGAATAAAATATCTGCCTTATTTAATGCTTTATATATTTGTTCGATAAATGTACTACATTTTGAGTTATAATTAATCATTGTTTTATAAAGATATGCTTTCCTGACTTTTGCGTTCTAAAAATCTGTTTGATATACTAATTTTGACAGAATTTTTTGAAAGAAATTTTATTATTATCAAATAGAACGTAAGATCACGTGTTAAACATTGATTATGAAACACTTTCCAAGCACATCCGGAAAGTTTATAATAGAATCTTATAGCTTAAAAAAGGGAAAAATGAAACATAAATAAGCAACTTCTAAAATACATAAGACATTTGAAAACAAGATTCCAAATATTGCCATCAATAGTCGGAAAAAAAATCTGAAATTTTTCTGCAGTCCTATATATATTCTATATATATTTGTCATTTAATAAATAATATGTCAGAATTTAGTTCTGTTAGGAAACTGATTGCATAGTTCAAATTTCCTCTTCATCAATTTTTATCAGAAAGTAGGAATGCACGTCAAATCTAATCTTTTGCGCTGCCTGTATACCATCTGTATATCATCCGTCTGAAAAGTTGTTGAATATGTTAGCAACTTAAGGGCATATTAAAAAAAAATATTTTTTCCACCCTGAACAGCTCGAAATTTTCTAAGACATTTTCAAACACATTTTTAGGAGTAAAAACATGAAACTTGTTGAGGTGAAAGAGATGTATAAGCAGGGATGTAGTGGAGGATATACGCAGGTATACGGCGTATACCTTCTGGATATTTTAAAGGAACACGTATACCCTTTGTTTCTCAAGAAAGCTATAGTATATACATTCTAGGGTACACCCTCTTCTTAGAGCGTATACCTTATTCTGCTTAGAGCGTGTACCCTCTGTTTTTTCTACAACTACATCATTGTGTAGAAGGGGCCGTGCGATTTCATTTTTTCCTCAATTAATTAGACTTTGATTTATAAACAATTATTTTCTCAGTATGACAATTTTTTTTTTCGTTCCCAGATCTGCCGCTTCGGAAAATTCGGCTCAAAACGCCAACTTCGACAACATTTTTTGAAATATTTTCTGCATTTATCAAAAATTCGACAAGCATGACACATTATGTTTTTGTAGTTTCTAAATAAGAGAATTTGCCAGTTTGATGTGATTGAGAGCAAAAATGAATTTAAAAATAAATCGAAAAATAAGCTGTTTGGATTGGAATACATCGTCAAGCGATTTTCGTAACAAGAGAGCAGTGTTTTATTTTTCCTGCTTTGCCGCGTCTGTAAACTCGGTTCAAAACGTCAATTTTTATAGCATTTTATGAAAAATCTTCTACCATAATCGATACAAAGAAAAAAAAAAAAAAAAAAAAAAAAAAAAGAAGAAGAAGCAGTAGCAACATAACAATAAGAAAGAAAAATAATGCGTCAAGATAGACATTACAGTCTATTTATGGACTGTAACGTTTAACGAATTCTCATATAAAGGCAAAAGTAGTCAAATAATACTGATACCAAAATCAGTTACTAAATATCTTTCTAATAAAATGTGGACAAATACCACTCAAGTTAATACCATAATATGCATTATTCTTTTACATGCCTAAAGTAATAAAGATTATTGCTAACAATAATATTTAGCGGTCGAAATAGCTAAAAAATGAGGGTTTTTTTTAACCATAAAATTATTCGACGTTCGTGAGAACGCGCTAATACTGGCGTGTTGCCATGGTTTCCAAGGTGAGCCATAACAGCAGCAACAGCAACATAACAATAAGAAAGAAAAATAATACGATAAGCATAGATTTTGAAATACTTTCCAGCATTACCAAAACACTTCAACGAAACTTCGCTGTTTAAGGGTGTATTCCAATCCAAACTGTTTATTTTCTGATATAATTTTTAATTCATTTTTGCTCTCAAACTCATCAACCTGACAAATTATCTTACTTAGAAACTACATAATGTGTCGTGCTTGTAGATTTTCTGATAAATGCAGAAAATATTGCAAAGAATGTTGTCAAAGTTCGCGTTTTGAACAGAATTTTCCGAAGCGGAAGATCTGGGAACGAAAAAATGATCATACTGAGAAAATAATTGTTTAGAAATCGAATTCTAATAAATTGAGCGAAAAATGAAATCACACGGCCTCTTATATTCCTCATCAAAAATCACCTCAACAAGTTTCATGTTTTTACTTCAAAAAATGAGTCTGAAAATGTCTCAGAAAATTTCAAACTATTGAGTATGAAAAACTATTTTATGGAATACACCTTTTGAGTCACTCAAAAAGACCCGGATGATAATGTTAAGTCTATGGGGGTGTTAGTTTCACATATCTTGATCAAATTTTAAATTTTTTATAAGATTTTTTTTTGGAGAGGATAGCAGAGTACGATCTACAACCGAGCTATTTTTCACTTTTTCGATTTTGATTACATATTTTTTATATTATGATAGTTTCAATTTCGGAACCGGTTCAGAAAGTTAAAGTAATTAAAAAAAGGAAATCTGAAGCTAAAATCAAAAAAGTAAAAACTAGCCCGGTTGTAAATCGTCCTCAACTGCCCTATATGCAAAAAAAAAAAAAAAAAAAAAAAAAAAAAAAAAAAAAACATGTAAAAATATTAACCTTTTGGGGACAAGCGACACGTATACATGCCGAAAAAGGCTTAAGAATCTATGTTTATCCCCACTAGTAAAAATTTACGGTAAAATTTGCCTTATTTAATTGGAGCATTTTCTCGATTTAAAAATTAAAAAAACATTAAAAATTTCGTAAAAAGCTCCCGTCGCGAAAGGGTTAAAGTTTGAGCGAGATATTTCAAAGTAACGCCTCCATGAACTTAATATTATCATCCGGGTCTTTCTGAGTGACTAGTGTAAGCTCTTAATAATAAAAATAAGATACAAAGGACAACTTTGAGTAGAAAATATAAAGCACATTTGAAAATCAGATTTCAAAAATTACCACCGATAGCCGGAAATATTTTTTAACTTTTTCGTGCAGCTCTGTATATGATTTAAAGAAGCCATACTCAACCTTTTTTTCTGTCGGGCCGAAAATGTACGTTTGCAATGCCCGGAGGGCCGCAAAGCATGTATAAAATAGTAAAAAAAGAGTAATTAAAATAATAAGTTACAGAAGTCGTATCAATGTAACCATTAAGGGTGTATTTCGATTCAAACTGCTTTTTTTCCGATTTATTTTTGAATTCATTTTTGCTCTCAAATACACTAAACTTTCAAAATCTCTTATTTGGAAAGTACACAAGATGCTGTGATTGTCGAATCTTTGATAAATGCAGAAAATATTGCAAAAAAAAAAGCAATCAAAAACGGCATTTCGAACTGATCTTTCCCACACGGGAGTTTTGGGAACGAAAGAGAGGGTCATACCGATAAGGTAATTGTTTATAACTCAAATTCTAATGAAGGAGCTTAAAAAGACATCACACGGCACCTCATACGTCCCTTCAAGAATCCCCTCAGCAAGTTTCATGTTTCTACTGTTAAAAATTGTATCGGAAAATTTCGAGCTGTTGAAGGTGGAAGAGCTTTTTTACGAATACACCCTTAAGTTACCATTAACTATAAGATTGAACATTATTGAAGTGGAAATGTTAACAAAATGAAACGTAATAACACTATTTTTAAACAGTAAATTTTACCATAGATTTTCATTCGAAATGGTGTAAAAGTATGCCGCGAAGTTAAAGAGTGAGTAAAAAATTTTGGTGACAATTTTTTCTGAGATAAACATTCAACTCTGGAAAGCAGTTATTAGCAAAATAATAAGCATAAAATGTAAATAATACAAAAATATATAATTTTTAAGATTTGATCTAAATTTATAAAAGTGTCCTCCCCTTGGGCGCAAAGGGGGAAGGGAGGATGATGGTACATAGCATTAATAAGTGGTCACAGGCCTTTCCAATGATATGCCACATGAGAGGTCCATGCTAAGTTTAAGAATATGCTTCCCTTGAGGGTAAAGTAGGGAGAGGGACACTGGAAGTGCATAACATCAATAAGTGGTCACAGGACTTTTCAACCAGATGTCAACTGAAACATCCCGATTTAAATTTATAAAAATGTCCTCCCCGTGGGGGGACAGTGAGAAAGCTTGGGGGAGGAGTAAAGGTAAGGGATGAACATCGAAGTTGCATAATAGTAATAAGTGATTGCAGGTTTTTCCAACAATATGTTACATGAGGGATTTCGGCTAAATTCATAAGATTGCTCCCCGTAGGGGACAAAGTGGGGGGGAAGGACCACGGAAAGTGCATAACATGAGAAAGTGGTCACAGGTCTTTCCTACGATATGTCACATGAGGGGTCTCGGCTAAATTTATAAGAAAACTTTCTGAAATTGAATCGCGAAACGCTGTTATTAAGTAAGGTAAATTTTACATTTGAGAATAGCTGGTAAGAATAACGAAGGATTTTGAGAATTTTAGGTGGAACGTATAACGGTCGCTCGTCCCCAAGGGGTTACCTACAAATTTCACCCTTGATGACTTAATAGAATTATAATAGACCTAACGTAATATAACCTAATAGACCCACCCTCCTGAATCGTGTGTAATTGCAAACTTACACTGAATTTTTCAGTGTAAGTTTAAGGCTTCTGTCCCTACCCACGAAAACATTTGCGAGCTAACGCTATTCTTATGGTAAGGTTATTTTCTAATATCTCGTTTGCATTTTCACATCTTTATTTTTTTTCTTTTGCATTGGATAGCTGAGGTCCCTCTCCACATCGCTTCTTTTTTACTTTTTCGATTTTGGATGCAGATCCTTTTTTAAACTGCACTTTCATTTTGAAATCGGTTTTGAAAGTGAAAGTAACTTTATAAAAAATACCTGCGACCAAAATAAAAATAAGTAAAAAAGGTGCGATGTGGAGAGGGAACCCAGCTATCCAATGCAAAAATAAATAAATAAATAAAAAATAAATGAAAATAAAAATGTCAAAATGCAAATGAGATATTAGAAAATAACCTCTCCATAAGAATAGCATTAGCTCGCGAGTGTCTTCGCCAGCAGGGATAGGAGCCTTAACTAACAAGAAATATTGGTACTATCTGGTTATCCCGTCGACCAAAAAACTATCGCCAAATTATAAGATTAAAAGCCGACAATAGATGATCGTGAATGTCACATTCAGTGACATTAAACACAATACGTGTGTTTAAAACGTCATAAAGCGATTTTTTATTCGACTTTTATTGATATTTTTTATTAATGTTTTGTAAGAAGTCGTCTTACAAATGTACAAGAGAATAAAGAAAGAGCATAACTTAACTTAGATATCTCGGGGGCTGCAGGCTTCTTTAAATACTTTTTATTACTTGAAAAGACGTCACTTACATATAGAACACTAACGCACACACATTATATACAAATAAAGCTTTTACATAATTCTGGCGCACGCCACCATCACAAGACATGAACCACAGTTCACAACCAATCTTCGAACATCACTAAGAAAAGAACATTTTTTAAATAGAACTAGTGTTGCCAGTTTTTTTTAAACGAAAAATATTACAACTACATTTTTTTAATTTAGCAAAACTCGTCACGTGACGCGTGGCAGTCTATTTTTCTTTCTTTCTTTTTTTTTCTTTGGAATGCGCGTGTTACATCCTCCACCTCTGTTTCCGATCTACGTCTCGGAGAGGAAACAGGATGCTTTTTGGGTCTTCCTCTTTTTTTCAAGGGTGCAACTGGAATAGTTTCAGATTCTTGGAAAGGCAACAAGGCAGAAACGTGGTAAGATCCAATTCGTTCAGTAGGATTTTTTAGACTAGCAATGTCATATGTCACTAGTGACTTTTGAGTCAAAATTATGTATGGGCCATCTCTCTTAGGCATTAATTTTGATGTTTTATTTCTACCTGCATTGCTAACTGGGTGTAGGTTAATCCATACTTTTTCATCAGGCTTGAAATATAATCGTCTATGATTTTTATTGCAATATCTCTTCCGCTGGCCTTGTTTCATTTCAACAGGCTCTTTCACATCTTTCGAAATATTTGCAAGATGTTTAAGATATGGGGTCTTCGCTCCCCCTGGTTGAAAACATTTTTCATACTTTTTCGGAATATCTTTAAGTTTCTTCCTTTCATCGGAATTTAAATTTTTGCCTACATCTTTACGTAAGGCATACGGACAGACTTCGACCTCTTCGGTACACGTACTATTTTGTACTTCATGTTCTTCTACAAAATAAAACTTTTTATAAGGTTTGTCCCTAAAATGCCATCTTTTGTTAGCTATGTCTAACAATACGTTAGCTTTGCACAGGAAATCCTTTCCTAAAAGAGTTCTATTACCTTTGGCATTTGGTAATACAATAAACTCTGTTTTGAAAACTCGGCCTTCAATCTTTACACGCACAGTGGCAGAAAGAGTTTTTCTAGCCATCGTAGTTCCATTAGCTAATGTTACTTCAAGAGTATGAGGTTTCATAGCAACACCAGCTTTCAAAAATAATTTATACATTCGTTCTCCTGCAATAGAACGATTGGCTCCTGTATCTGCACAGACTAATACCTTCTTATTGCAGATCGTAATAGGTACATTTAGAGCTGAAACTGTTGATGTATTTAAACTATACAGCTTAAGACGTTGAGCTTGCACTGTTTGCTTCTTAACCGTAGGGGAACAATCTGGGCATTTCTTCTTTATAAATCCCACTTTGCCACAACCATAGCAGAATATCTCCGATTCTGAGCGACGATTATCAAACGTGGGGGAAGATCTGTCTTCTTTTGGAGGCTTACTCTGCTTCCATGTATTTTCTCGACGAGAATAATCTTTTTTTCTTATGGGGTACAACCGGGTCTTCTTTAGAAAACGTAGACCTGATAGTATAAAACGCGTCTAATTTTCCGGCAAGGTCGACTGGCGAATTTAAATGTTCCCAATCATCTAACATATGTTGTTTGCATTCGACAGGCACGCGCCTTTTCATCTGATCCGCTATGATCAGATCCTGAAGAGCTTCAAAAGACGTTACATTTAATTCTTTAAGCCAGTTTTCAAAGTAAGCACGTAACTCGAAGTAATAATCTCTCCAAGTAATTTCTTTATCTTTGCAATGCGTGAAAAACAGCTGCCTAAACCTTTCAGCGCTAATTTTAAACCTTTTTAGAAGTAGACCTTTAACATGTGAAAAATCTGAAGCGTTTTCTTCTTTTTCACGAGTAATAAGCGTAGATATAGAAGAGGGTAAAACACTTAGTAAATAAGAAACGCAGAGGTGTTCTGGTACCTTCGAAAGCTTTAACTGTCGTTCCAGGAGTACCAGAAACAATGTTACATCATCTGTCTCTGGCTTAAATGTAGGCAACAGCTTCTGGATATCTATTTTACTCTCTGGATGAGACATTATCCCTGCCGCATTACCACCTACCGCTCCACTGGAAACACTTTGGCTCTGAGCCTGTAACTTAAGCTTCTCAAGCTCAAAATTCATCTCAAACTTTTTAAATTCCAGTTCTTCCGAACGACGCTTTTCTTCTATTTCTAATTTACGCTGTTCTAACTCAGCTGCTTTTCGCTTTTCCTCTAAGTCTCGTCTACGCTGTTCTTCCTCGCGAGTCGCAATTTGGTTTCTGACTAACGAATTCACGAAATCAACTTCGTACGAGGGAGAGGATTTAATCTTATCACGCAATGTGACAACGGTCATAGAGGGTTGTACATCTAAATTCATTTCTACAGCGACCTGAAATAGGTCTTCTTTTCGTGCTTTATTGAGGTCGGACATTCTTATCTTTAGCAAAACAACAAGATATATACCCCACAAATGCTAAAAATTCGATTTAAAATTGTTCCCCGGACGTGAGCTTTGCTTTACAACTCATATAAACAAGACATTAATAAAACAAAACAGTGAACTTTAACGTTAGCAAAATATACTTTTAAAATAATTAAACTTCATAAAACTTCATTAAAGTATCTTTAAAATTTAAATTTTATTTTTTTAAAAGAAAATATACTTTAAATTATTGCTGATATAAATAAACTAGTTTGTCATTACGTGTCATTTAATCAAAACATTATTTTAACTGATATAAAACTAGTACTGAATTGTTGGCAACATTCATAAACAATGTTCTAAATAAGTCAAAACATATCTGAAAAATTAAAATGTCAATCAATATTATTATCATATTATCAAGACAAGACTACGTAATGTAGATTTTTCAATATAACTTTAAAAGAAAAGAAAGTCTTATTTCATAAAAAAAATAAATAAATGCAAAAACTTACTCAATCTGTTTTGAAAATCATATTCAATGCTATTTCACAATATATCAGGAACTCTAAATTAAATGCTTAAAAATAACTCACAACAGAACTCTCAAATAAAATTTCTAATTAAATTCTGTTATCTTGCGAAACCAACAACAAAACAAACAAAAAATAATTGATAAACACATACCATATGACACTTGAAATAAAGGTAAAAACATTTTAATATATTTTTTTCACTCTCAATTTAATTCCCTGTTCGTAAAAAGAAAAGAAAAATAATATCAACGTAAATAAATGCTTATTTCATTATTTCTCAACCCTTTTTTTATTTTTTTATTTATTATTATTATTATTTTTTTTTAATTCAAAGTAAAAAAAAAATTGTTATTTAATCAAGATAAAATTAAACATGCATGCACAGAATGAAAATAAAATAAAGAATAAAAATATAAGCATGGGGAGGGAAGGGGAATTACACAATATATAAATGAACTGTAAAATAAATCAATAAATTAAAACTAAAAATATGAAAAATTTTACAAATAGAAAACAAAATATAGACACTTGTGGAAAGAATGCATTCTTTTGATAAAAATATGGATCCATTCTCAGAACTTCGACCACTTTAAGAAAGTAACTTGAAGATTAAATAAATATTGTCGAGCTACACCTGCAGGCACACTAACTGAAAGTTTTTATAAGAACAAAAAAACGTAGAATTCGCCATAATTCACAAACAAATACAGGGTGAGTCATAAATATCGAAACAATAGGCTATCTCCTTAAATATTGCCCCTAGACCCATACTTCCAATTGCAAAGTTTCACCAAAAAAGGTAAATTTTTTGATAAGATAAGTTGCAACTCCATGGGGGGTCTATTTTAAAAAATACAAAAATTAAATTTTTATACGGCCCCCAGAGGATAAAACTTCCAATTAGAAAAATTTTCCTTATCCATTCCTGAATTGAACAAAAAAAATTCCATCTTGATATCTCCAAAACTCAGAGAGTTATGACAATTTTAATAAATCGTGAGGTTTCAAGGGATCAGACACAAATTGAAATGCGTGTAATTGAAGAAACAATGTTGCTGTATGTTGTCCAGGAAACATTTATTTTATTTATTTATTTATACAGTTTGAATTTTGAATGTTTTGTGATGGTTATCCACATAATTTGTAAGCACTATCACATCATAAGCTTTCTTAATATTTTTTTTTTTCCAAAAAATTTAGAGTAAATTAAAATTGTCATAACTCAAAATATTATTTGTCGCGTTGAATTTTTTTCTTTTAATTGAATGAAAATGTTTAATTTTCAATTTAATTCAGCATTTTAAATAATATTTTTAAAAAATAAAAGTATTTAAAATAGCAATTTAAAAAAAAGATGCAATTTTTTGTGAACAAATCATATTTTTAAAAGTAAATTTTCTGAGGTAAAAACATCTTTCGGCAATTTTTTTTATTTATTTTTTTTTTATTTATTTTTTTTTTAAATTGAGGTGTTAAAAAACTATTGAATTGTTACCGTAACCAACGGTTACTGACTTATGATGTAAGTTTAAAAATGAGAAATACTGAAATAAAAACATCTGATGAAGAAAAGTGCATTTAGTTTTAAACAAAGATTGGCTCCTAACGTTTAAATGCCTTTTAAAAGTGTCTAGGTGATTAACTCCTTCTTGTGTAGTTTTGATTTCAGATTTTGTTTAAGTTTTGCCATTTTCGCCTTCTTTAATTACTATTTAAATGAGTCAGCTTATTT
Organism: Maratus speculifer; assembly: GCA_964019185.1. Classification (NCBI taxonomy): domain Eukaryota; kingdom Metazoa; phylum Arthropoda; class Arachnida; order Araneae; family Salticidae; genus Maratus; species Maratus speculifer. The sequence goes on from CAXHSM010000032.1 coordinate 25,590, forward strand.
AAACTTCTTATTTTATCACGCCGACTTCAATTTTTTTCATTGTTTTATCCCTGTCAACTTCATATTTTTCTTGTTAAAATTGCCACTACACGATGCGTAAAAGATGCCTCTAATTACGGGCCTCCAAACTGGTAGACGGTAGGTACTGGATTCGAACCCAATCGCAACCATCGGCCTAACCGTTCGAAGTTTTCCGTGGTTTTTTTCGAACCCTGTATTTCCTATTGCAAATAATTGGCCGGAATTAAAAAAAAAAAAAAATCCCCAACGTGTTAACCGCTGTGAGCGGACTCAAAGGCCGCTGCTCTTTTTTTTTTTTTTTTTTTTTTTTTCATTTTTTCGAGTTTAACATACAGTTTTCAGTTCAAATATAAATACATTTTAAATTTTGTTTAACTTGCGAATCAGTTATCTTTTTAAAACAAGAACAGGTGTTTAATGAATCTTCGGCATATTTCATTTAAACGTTTTAAGTTGAAATTATTCAATTGAATTTCTTAAATGATGTTTGGTTCGAACGCATTAAACCTTGATCAATTAAAAACACTTAGAATGAAATATTAGTGGGAGCTTAGCATAAAAAAAATACGCAACAGAAACGTTATACTCTTCGACTTTAACATTCGAATAAATATTTTTTTAATGCCGTTTGGAATAAATAAACGACTCGGATGTAGCAATCGGAGGACTCTAAAGATACGAAATTCCATGTATTAGTACAAGATATCACTGAAATCGTGTAAACTATAAAAATTCATTATGAAAACGCCATCCGAAAGATGATTGATACAAAAACGTAAACAAAACCAATTCATGTCAAGAAGTAACTGCATCTGACTTTTTTATGGAAATTCCTGCATTAGTTCTTAAAGTAGAGCTATTGCAGAAATCGTAACAAATTCAGTGTTGCAGCGCCTCTCGTGGAGCCATATACAACAAAATATAAATAACATCAATTCATGTCAAGGAATAACTGAATCTGAAGATTGATGATATTCCCTGCATTCTGGAGATACAGCGATCGCGGAAATCTCACAAAAGCCTTTACAGTAGGGTCACCTGTTAAGCGATTCACACCAAAAACTAATCAGCATCAATGTATATCAAGAACTAAGTAAATATAATTTTTTATTAAATTTTGTGTATTAGTTCTTGAGATAGCGCGCTCACAAAATGTATATCATATACAGAGATACAGAAGCAGTGACTCACAGACAGACATTTTGTAAAAACATGTTTTTCGGTATCTCTGAGCCCTAAAACGTGTGAATCCGTCGAAAACCGGAATTCAAAATTTTCATGAATCCAATACTTTTCTCTTGTAAAGATAGAAAAAAGTAAAATATGTTTAAAACCACATAAATTTTGAAGCTGAATAGTACAAACTAGATTTTTGAAAAAAAAAAAAAATTCTAAGTAATTTATTAAAATATATTTCCATTAACATTAAAATTTACAATAACATTAAAATATATTCCATGTGATCCAGTTAATAGAAGGGTCATTATCGCTATTACTATTTTTACTAAACTTATTGCCTGCGGCAATAAGTTTTAAAGACACGGTTAATGAGAGTTTAATTAATATCACTTAATTTAATAACTCTTTTAATAAGTGTTTAATAAGACGGTCCGGCCAATGGGTCGTGCCAATTACGAGCCTGGTGCCAAGCTCGAGATATTGCAGACATCTAGCATATGTCAAGGAAGTTTAAAGCAAAAAGCTATACGCTTTTATTTTATATTTAAAAGTTAAAGTATTGTCTTGGGTCTACATTTAACAATGCGTAAATTAATGGTCGATCCCTAAATTGTATTTCAAATGAACTGATATCGCTGCACTCAGATGTATGATAAAGTGGTGTAAGTCACGAATTTTGAAAAATTTTGGACTTTAATATCATCCAGGGATTTGCAGATATCGAGATGAATTTTTTTTGTTCGATTCAGAAGAGGATAAGGAAAATTTTTCTAATTGGAAGTTTTATTCTCTGGGGGTCGTATAAAAATTTAATTTTCGTATTTTTTAAAATAGACCCCCCATGGAGTTGCAACTTATTTTATCAAAAAATTTACCTTTTTTGATGAAACTTTGCAATTGGAAGTATGGGTCTAGGGGCAATATTTTAGGAGATAGCCTATTGTTTCGATATTTATGACTCACCCTGTATAAATGGCGTTATCGAAGCAAGAATTTTTCGAGAACACATTTTCCATTTCACAATCGAACACACATTTCACAAACGAGTGATTTCACATCAACGAAACAAACTTAATTTGTTAACCATTTAAAATACACTTCACAAACAGACGAGCACGACCGCTCGAGCCATTTTTTTTCATTCTTATTAATCATATTTCATTATCAAAAATATCGAACTTTTCTGGAACTAAGATTGCTGAATACTTTGGAATTGATTCGTAGCCAGACGTTGGGCAGCCATTTTGTAAAAAGTCGTCTTACAAATGTACAAGAGAAGAAAGAAAGAGCGTAACTTAACTTACAAGGAAGGTCTCCATACGGGCATACTCAGAAAAATCTGAAAAAATTACAGAATGTTTGTCGGACGCTCCTCTCAGTCCACCAAACTTAGAAGAATGTCCTAGGTAGTTTAAGCTGCCACCACCGATATTAATGGGTGATATCGGTCACCTGCTGTGAGGATTGGGTAAAATAACACTGACGCTGTTAATGAACTGAACTAACAGTTTATTTAAGATATAGATATGTACACAAGAAACAATATTTACAACTATCTACAATTACAACTCGGATATAGATGATCCGGTTCAACATTAAATTAACTACACTAAACGTTGGTTGTGTACCGTTCAGCTTACACTTTCTTCCTCACACTCAACGCACGTTCGATACGCTTTATCAGAGATTACTGCAGAATCTCAATACACAAGGGTATTAGGCCTCACTTCTCGGCCTATAACACTATCCACCGGGACGCCTTGTCCCACTCTCAAAATATACACTATCCAACAGGACCACAAATCCTGAGCGACCTATCGGTCTCAACGCCAAGCGAGAACTGTCTAACCTCTCCGTCCAGAGTTGACCTTGTCAGAGATCTTCCTTCCCCCAGCAGGGCCTCTTAGAGTTCCTCCATTGGTTCAATTCCGCATACCAACCTTGAGTCATGACATCTCCTGTTTACACCTCACTCCAATAGCTAGATGACAGCTGAGGCACGCCCCGCGGCCATCACTTTCATTCATCAACGAGTGCGTCATCTGCACACCTGTGTCAACATCTGTCATTCGTTATTATAGAAAAGAAAGAAAGGTATTTCGAGCTTCACGGATACACAACTAACAATACAAAAAAATATTCAGATAAGGAAATGCCATTCCTTTCTAATTCAGAGCAGAGGTTTTTCTAGGAACCTGACACCCCCACCTTAGCGGAAAATATGCCTCTTAGGGGCTAATTTTCCCCAAACATATAATAATATTACGGAAGAGTTCAATAGTCTATTTGCAGATTTCTTCATTCTAAATATTACATAGGCATTTTCAGGTGTCTGAACATTCTCTTCTGACATCTCTACTGAACCTTATACTATTACTACTATTGCATAAACAATACACATGCTAATTTACTATTATAAACACAAAACTTAAAAAAAAATATTTGCACACACACAAAAAAAAATAGACATGTGATGACATCCTTTAAGGTTGTCTACTATTTTGACATTGATACTGATGGGCTAGTAACTGGTTGTTCTTCCCAGCTCTTTCTCTGTAGCCTCGAAATTGCATCAGCATTCAAATGTTGAACTCCGGGACGATGAGAAATGCTCAGGTTCCAGCGTTGCAAGGCTAGAGCCCACCTAGTGAGTTTGGGCGACCTTGGGGTTGTTTCCGTGAGAAATTTTAATGGATTATAATCGGTAATGACCTCAATTTGAGATCCATAAGTCCACTTTTCAAACTTCCGCAACCCGAAGAGAACACTCCAAGCCTCTTTCTCTATACTCGGCCAAGCACGCTGAGCCCCTGACAATTTCTGACTGGCAAAAGCTATAGGTTTAAACTGACCTTTTTCATCTTTTTGAGTAAGACAACATCCTACTGCAAGGTCGGAAGCATCGGCGTGAAGCTGATATTCCCGGCCTACGATAGGTGTAGCCAAACTCGTCACTTTACACAACTCATCTTTAAGAGCATTAAATGCTTTTTCTGCCCTTTCATCCCATGGTACAGTATTTTTGACATTTCCTTTGGTTAATTCGGTTAAAGGTATAGCTATCTCAGCATAATTTGGAATATAAGATCGGTAGAATCCCATTAATCCCAAAACTGATCTAACTTCCTTTTTAGTCTTTGGTCTCTTTAAGTCCCTTATTGCTCCGATTTTCTCCTCATCAGGTGCATGAGTTCCACCCCCAATAACATGACCTAAAAACTTAGCCAATTTCTCTCCAAATTTACATTTGTCTAGTCTAATCGTAAAATTTCTATTTTTCAACTCTTCAATGACAGCCCTGACATGCTCACAATGCTCTTCCCAGGTATCGGAGAAAATGATGACATCATCAATATATGCTTCTGCATACCTCCGATGACCTTGGAGAACCTCATTCATGTCTTTTTGAAACGTAGCAGCAGCCCCTGATAATCCAAAAGGCATTGTACGCCACTGATAAGTTCCGTTATGCGTCGTAAAAGCTGTCAGAGGTTTACAATCCTCAGCCATTTTAATTTGCCAATAACCTCTCAATAAATCTATTGAAGATAAATATTTAGCCGCCCCTGCGGTATACATAATTTCTTGGGAATCTTTCATCGGGAAGGTGGGAACCTGCGTTACAGAATTTAAAGCTCTGTAATCAATACACATTCTGACAGTTGCATCTTTTTTCGCAACGCAAACAATTGGATGACTAATTTCAGCATTCGACGGTTCGATTAGATTTAATTCTAATAACTCCTGAATCTGCCTATCCACTTCCTCTTTATAAGCTACCGGCACGCTATATAACCTTGGTTTTTTCCTTTCTACACCGGGTTTCAGATCAATACGATGTTCCCCTACTTCCGCTGGTCGTACAGGACCCATAAACACTTCTTTATTTTCCCTCAAAATGGACTTTAAATCTTTGACTTGACTATTAGATAGCCCTTTTATTTCAAACCTCTCAATATCCCGTTCTATCTCTTGATCCCGGTTCAAAATAGGAATTTCCCCAACTTCTCCAAATTCCTCATCACCTTCGAAAACAATATTAACTATATTACATTTAGCGATAAATTCTCTTATCTTATTTTGGTGCACATGCTTCCTACTCCCGTCGGCTAACTCAACAATAAACGAATGCTGGTTTCGTTTTTCTACAATAGTTGCCGGCCCTTGCCACCTAGAATATAACTTATTAGTCGAATCGGGGATTAACAGTATAACTTTATCGCCTACCTCAAACGTTTTTTCTTTTGACCTTAAATTATAATGATACGCCATTCTATTTTGTTGAACCTCAGACGACAATTTTGCCTCATTTGCGGCTCTTTCTAAGCGGTTCTTAAGTTTATCCAAGTACTCATGAATCGGCGTAGTATCTAACTGCGCTCCCTTATTTTCTCCTGCCCATGACGACTTAAGAATCGATAACGGACCCTCCGGCGCTCTACCATATAATAACTGGAAAGGTGCGATTCCCGTCGTAGAATTTGGGACTTCCCTATACGCCCATAATATAAATGGTATTTGTTCATGCCATTTTTTTCCTTCTTCCCTAATCGTATGATGTAGCATACGTTTAAGAGTCTGATTAAATCGTTCCACAAGTCCGTTGGACTGTGGATACTGTGGAGTCGAAAATCTTGGACTAGCACCTAACCTTTTCTCAAATTCTTTCGTTAAGTCGGCAGTAAAATTGGTTCCATTGTCGCAGGCAATTACATTAGGAATTCCTGTTCTCATAAATATTTGAAGTAACGCCTCACACGCGGTTTTAGCAGTTAAACTTTTTAGAGGGATCGCATCCGCCCATCTGGTATGCTGATCAATTAAAGTCAGTATATACCGATGCCCTTGTGAACTTTTAGGATCAATAGGCCCAATTAAATCAACATTAACAACCTGAAATGGAAGTTCCGGCCGCGACACTGGGGAAATAGGAGCTCTATCATTTACTTTAACCCCTCTAGTCAATTGGCACTCTAAACATGATTCACAAAACTGTTTAGCTTCTTTTGCCATTCCCTCCCAATAAAAAGAATACCTTATTCTCTGCAACGTTTTCTTGGCTGCATGATGCCCTCCAAATACCGATGAATGCGCTAATTTTAAGATTTCTTCCCTTCTTACCTTGGGTACTACTAATTGCGCTATAGTTTCGCCTAACAATTTCTCTTTATGATACAATAATCCGTTTACAATATAATAATCCCCTTTTTCCTTTTTAGCTAATTCCCAAGCTTTCTCTAATTCTTTACATTCCAACTGGGATTTCTTAAACATATCTGAGTTACTAACAATAGATTCATTATTTTCCTCCGTTTCAGTTTTTTCTGGATCCTGACTTTGTACATTTTGTGATCTCGCGTCTATTACGTAAACATTACAGCTATCGTTACTTACATCTTCCTTTTCATTCGAGTTATCAATAATAATTTCGGAACTTTTTAATTCTTCGGACTCTATCAATGGCTTCTCAAGATTGACACCTGACAACTCATTAATCACCTCGGGATGTAAAATTACTTGCTCATTAATATTATCAGTTACTTCGCAAAGTACTTCCTGATGAATAATATTAGTTTGCCCGAATTGCGGAATAGCTAGCGGTAGTTTAACTAACGGTGATTTAACAGCTTCACCAAATAACCCTTGTAAATAAATACTACCCGCTCCCTTTAATTTCTCTTCCGGTACTAAATCTTTATGAACAACACTAATCTCACATCCAGAATCAACCAATCCCTTTGCTTTTTGCCCATTAACACTAACTTCAATTTTCTCAAGTTTATTTAATTTCTCACCAATAACATTAGTTTTCTGCTCGGCCTTTGCCGATATTCTAGCCACAATAGCCCCATTAGGTAACTCTTGATTTTCTTTCACCATAATCTTATGAACACCTGCTTTCTGGTCTCGCCCTTTATTGCCATTATTAGTTCCCTCATTACCCACTTTATTACAAAAACGTTGGTAATGACCTCTCAAACCACACTTAAAACATTTAGGCCCTGAAGCATCATTCGTCTTCTTAAACTCTGTTTTCCTATCCGGAAAAGAATTACACTCATTACTACCATTTTGCCTCCAACTACCCCTAAATTTATTATCCTCCCTCGGTCTCATTTTTTCATTATTTACGTACTTATTTTTACCTTTAAAGCTTTTATGCGTAACCGCATAAGACTTATGTTTAGCATCAAAATAATTATCACACTCTTTAGCAATTTTAGGAGCTTCTAACCATTTACCCTGGTGAGTTAAACTAATATATGCTGCAGTATCTTCATCTAGCGTACTCATTAGCTTATCAGTAACTATTAACTGGTTGACCTTTTCATAAGTGTCCGCACCTCTAATTTTACAATAATTTTCCCACGTAGCTATTAAACGCGATACAAATAATACATGGGTTTCGTTCGGATTTCTCCTAGCTTTCCGGAAATTTTCTAAACATGCCTTCGGGGTTGGCTCATGTTCCCTTAGGACTAACTCCTTTAATTCCTCTAATTCTCCATTTGTTCCTTAGTGGTATAAATTAACAAATTATCCGCCTTATCTCCTAACATATTTAGTAGAATTTCGGCCTGCTGGTTTTCCGGTACATCTTTAGTTTGGAATGCCCTTTCTAAACTGTTGAAAAATAAATTCCATCCCTCAGTCCTTTCTGGTACTTTGATAGATAGAGTTTTAACACTTCTGATCAATTTTTCTATATTACTTTCATTATTAGATTCCCTAACATTAGAATTATTTGCCGAACCTTGAACCCTTAGTCTCTCCATTTCTAATTCATGTTCCATCCTTAATTTTTCTATCCTCTCTTCTCTTTCTAACCTTTCGTGTTTTTCTTCGCGTTCTAACTTTTCCTGTTTTTCTAACCTTTCGCGTTCTAATTTTTCTTGTTCTAATCGTTCTGCAACAATAGCGTCAGATAATTCCTTAATAACCCCCTCGTCATACTCATCACTGTCCATTGTCTTTTTCTTAAGCTGAATTCTGGTATCATCTTCCGCGAATTCAACACCCAATTCTTCAGCTATCACCTGAAGATCAACCTTTTTTAGTTTCAATAAGAAAGCCATACCTTCACCGATTGTTATAACCACCCCACAAGAATAGTTAAACCTACCAACTTAATATTTCCTAAATTTCTAACTTAGTACAGATATTTCTCCACTTATTATACTAATTAATACCATTTCAGATAATCCATGCATTTCATTTCTAATTAACCTACTGAATACTCTAATTTTTCTCAACCATTGATATCACACAATTTACTTCCAATAAAACAAAAAAGTAAAACAATAATTCGATTTGACTGCTATGCAATATAGATTCCAATATATACACTTAGATAACAACATACAATTTATATAATAATACTGATACGTTGAACTTGAATAGAAGTATTGATGTCAATCAAAAAATCCACATAAAGAAAAATTGTACAACATGCATATATAAATTTCTACAATTATCCTCATAAAATATTTCCGAACTCAATACTGGTTCTTACACTTAAAACAAATATACTGAAAATCTTTACTTTTATTTTTACTCACTATGGCTCTCTTTTGAGCCTTTTTTTTTTCACTATGGCTCTCTTTTGAGCCTTTTTTTTTCACTATGGCTCTCTTTTGGGCCTTTTTTTTTTCACTATGGCTCTCTTTTGAGCCTTTTTTTTTTCCTCACTAGTATTGGCCAATTAAAATTTTCATTTGCTTAGAATTTTGATAATGCAACTCTTAAAATTTAAACAGTATTGCTTCATTTAACAATTACTTTAACAATAATTTAGATTTAATGCATTAATTTAGTTCACTAATATCATTATAAATAGCATATCATTATCATCTCAAATTATTATGACCTTTCTTTAAAACAATAGCAATACGGTTACTAATTCTTTACACCTATCTGAACACAATTATTTCATTGCACATAAATTACATAGACAATTTACTTAAATTACTATTAATTATACAACAATACCATTTGGTTCGAGATGTCAGAAGAAATGAATGATCAAAACACCTTACCTTATACTTTATTTGGTGGGGTACTCTTCTATTCACAGATAGCTCCACGATGTAGCGGTAATATGGCACAACAGTTCAGTTTAGTTCTTTCTAATAAATATACACACAACACTTCAGTCCACACTAGACGATATGGCACGATACTTTATCACACACTCGACGATCCGGCACGCTACTTTAGCACATACTCGACGATACGGCACAACACTTTACACACATTCGACGCTACGGCACGACACTTTACACACATTCGACGATACGGCACGACACTTTAGCATACAATCGACGATCCGGCACGATGCTTTAGCACATACTCGACGATATGGCACGACCACACAAGAATTCCACTGGATACTCTGGCATTAACAGACTGCAACACGGCTCGCTGGTCACTGGTTTCAGGCGATTCTATCCCACCACTGCCACCAATTTGTCGGACGCTCCTCTCAGTCCACCAAACTTAGAAGAATGTCCTAGGTAGTTTAAGCTGCCACCACCGATATTAATGGGTGATATCGGTCACCTGCTGTGAGGATTGGGTAAAATAACACTGACGCTGTTAATGAACTGAACTAACAGTTTATTTAAGATATAGATATGTACACAAGAAACAATATTTACAACTATCTACAATTACAACTCGGATATAGATGATCCGGTTCAACATTAAATTAACTACACTAAACGTTGGTTGTGTACCGTTCAGCTTACACTCTCTTCCTCACACTCAACGCACGTTCGATACGCTTTATCAGAGATTACTGCAGAATCTCAATACACAAGGGTATTAGGCCTCACTTCTCGGCCTATAACACTATCCACCGGGACGCCTTGTCCCACGCTCAAAATATACACTATCCAACAGGACCACAAATCCTGAGCGACCTATCGGTCTCAACGCCAAGCGAGAACTGTCTAACCTCTCCGTCCAGAGTTGACCTTGTCAGAGATCTTCCTTCCCCCAGCAGGGCCTCTTAGAGTTCCTCCATTGGTTCAATTCCGCATACCAACCTTGAGTCATGACATCTCCTGTTTACACCTCACTCCAATAGCTAGATGACAGCTGAGGCACGCCCCGCGGCCATCACTTTCATTCATCAACGAGTGCGTCATCTGCACACCTGTGTCAACATCTGTCATTCGTTATTATAGAAAAGAAAGAAAGGTATTTCGAGCTTCACGGATACACAACTAACAATACAAAAAAATATTCAGATAAGGAAATGCCATTCCTTTCTAATTCAGAGCAGAGGTTTTTCTAGGAACCTGACAATGTTCTTCTCATATAGTTATATATGTTTATAGAAAAAAATTTAGCGGAACCTCCTTATAACGTCCGTAAAAAAATAATAAAAATTTTGTTTATTTGGCGATTTATCTCCGGTTGGCGAAAAAACGAAATTTTGAAAAATACGGTTTTACACATCGAATACTTTTTAAAGAAAAAACTTTCTATGGTCAATTTATTTAAATAAGTTTAGTTTCAGTAATTTTAGTTTTGCATTTTTACTTTACTTTAAGTGTAATTTTGTCATATACGTTTATATGTACTTATAACAAAATGAAATTAATATATTTTATCATTTAAAACACAATTTAAATTGATTAAAATTGTTCCAAATTGAAAAATACACTGTTAAAAATCTGCTGCATTTTGTTGCAACGCATTCCCTTGCTTGTATAGAAAACGGTTACTTGGCCGCGAAATGGAGCTTTCTCATTGGTTGGAATAGAGATATTATATACAAGCGGTGGAGTACGTTGCAACAAAATGCAGCAGATCTTTAACAGTGTATGACACGGTCAATTCACCTTGCTATGGAGCATTCTCATTGGTCAGAAGAGAGATATTCTATAAAAGTAGTGGAGTGACGTTGCAGTAAATGCTGCAGATTTTTAACAGTGAAGTCAATTAAAATCAATTTTCAGATTCGTTAAAATCGTCTGTTTTTGGCGAGGAAATGCACCGCTCGCCAAATCCCGTGTCGCTTTCAGCTTTTCACGCCAATTATTCCAAACTATTTTATTTTTTTACATATCTAATAATGTAATTCCGCCGCTAATTTTCACTGATCCTTTATTACCTACATGAGTAGTTTAATTCGTATTTTTTTCAAAAAATTCTGAGTATGCCCCCAATAGAGACCTTCCTTGTTAGATATCTCGGTGGGGGCT
>CAXHSM010000033.1:0-98000 GCA_964019185.1 Maratus speculifer
AACTCAGTCTCATAATAGCCAGGTTCATTGAAAATTGATGGCATTCTGTCGGCTTTTTCTGATCTTTTTAAAATTTATAACATCGGGGTGGTCGACCTGCTCCAATATTTATCTTCCCAGATGACCTGTTTATTATTATTTTTTTTAGCAATAAACTTAATAAAACAAAGTTCATATTTTTAGCGGTCCGACCTGGTACTTTAAAAAATAAATTCTTTATTCAGCTGGTCCGGCCAATTCAATAGTTAAAAAAAAAAAAAAAAATCCGTTTTTTCGGAAATGTTTTTGGAATTTAAAGGAATTTTTCTGTTAAAAAACATTAAATTGTACTAGTGTCCAGATTGCCCGTAGAATCTCCGTAAAATCATTCAATTTTTTTTTTTTTTTTTTTTAGTGAATGTTTATATGTTTATTTCCATTCGTCGCTGGCATGATCGATAAAAAATGTCTATCTTAAACATTTTAATAAAAATTCTATTTTACTTAAGAAAGGTGTTATAATAATTAAAAATAAATGACATTGACATGCTTCGGATCCGTCTAATAAGATCCATAAACATAATAAAAATTTTAATAAATAATCATAAAATTTTAATCATAATAAATGATTTTTATTATAATTATGGACCTTATTAGACGGATCCGAAATATGTCAATGTCATTTATTTTTAATTATTATAACACCTTTCTTAAGTAAAATAAAATTTTCATTAAAATGTTTATATAAACGGTGAATCTTTTAAAATCTGGTAATTTAAAAAATCTATTAGATTCAATAAACTTTTTATCATAGGTCTATCTTATTTCTGTCTTTCCTATCAATTTAATCTAGATTATAACAGACTCCTCTACGATAAAATTACTGCCATTAAATCTATTAATGGCTATTCTGCTGAAGTATATTTAATTGTAGCTATTGGTAATCTGATGCTTTATGGTCTTATGATGCTTTGATACATAGTCTCACGAAAGAGATTAAAAAAGTAGAAACTTAATGGGAATTGGGTCGTGGATTAAGAACGATGTTTATAAAATTTCTAGACAACTTGCTGAAACATAAAATTGATTATATATTTGTTTGAAGATGCCGTTTGTCATAAGTTTCCTAATTATTCAGTTACACTAAACACTCATTCTTATTCGTCGCTGGCATAATAGATTTAAAAAAAAAAAAAAGGTCTAACTTATTTCTTTCTTTCCTATCAATTTAATCTAGATTATGATAGACTCCTCTACGACAGAATTACTGTCATTAAATCTATCAATGGATATCCTGCCGAAGTATATTTAATTGTAGCTAATGGTAAATCTGATGTCTTATGGTCTTATGATGGTTTGATACATAGTTTTACGAAAGAGATTAAAAAAGTAGAAACTTAATGGGAATTGGGTCGTGGATTAAGAACGATGTTTATAAAATTTCTAGACAGCTTGCTGAAACATAAAATTGATTCTATATTTGTTTGAAAATACCGTTTGACATTAGTTTTCTAATTGTTCAGTCACACTAAACATTCATTCGCATTTGTCGCTGGCATAATAGATAAAAACAAGTTGGAAATTGCACGTGAAGCGTAGCAAATGAGGTGCGTTCGTACGATAATGAAGTTTTAAAAATATTACTCTCATATATAAATCTCATAAAATTGTAAATAGTGAATTATAATTAAAACGCTTATCAAACAATGTTCTCCCTATACCATTATGTAATGGAATACTTTTGTGTACCCTTGTAAATCAATAACAAATGTTCTTTGCACCACAAATTATGTAAAATGTACATTATAATATGTACTTTATAGATGCATATCAATTTTATTAATTTCGAATGAGTGTAACACCATTAAAATGCATTTGAAACATTTTTTCCCATTAACCGTAATGTAACGGAATACTTTTGATTGTTCTTGTAATTGATCTATATGCATCCGATTTTCATAAAACGTGAAATAACTCGACAAAATTATGTAATAATTATGTATTTTAAATTTCAAACGTATAAAATACATTTGAAACTTTTTCCCCATTGATCATAATGTAATTGAATACTTTTGATTGCCCCTGTATTTGATCTATGCACCCGATTATAAAAAAAAAAATTGAAATAACTCGACAAAATTATGTAATAATTATATGTATTTTAAATTTCAAACGATTAAAATGCATTTAAACTTTTTTCCCCATTGACCGTAATGTAATGGAATACTTTTGATTGCCCCTGTAATTGATCTATGCATCCGATTTTCAGAAAATTTGAAATGACACGACAAAATTTTGTAATAATTATGTATTTCAAATTTCAAACGATTCGGTTGGGTAGTTTTTGCATTGTTATATGCGGACAGACGGACGGACTGAACGACCACTATAGGTGCTACGTATTTACATAATTACGAACGCACCTAAAAAGGCCAAACTTATTTCTTTCTATCCCATCAATTTAATCTAGATTATGAGGGACTTCTCTACGACAAAATTATTCCCATTAAATCTATTAATGGTTACACTGCCGAAGTGTATTTAATTGTAGCTAATGGTAAATATTATGCTTTATGGTCTTATGATGGTTCGATACATAGTCTCACGAAAGAGATTAAAAAAGAAGAAACTTAATGGGAATTGAGTCTTGGATTACGAACGATGCTTATAAAATTCCTGGGCAGCTTGCTGAAACATGAAATTGATTCTATATTTGTTTGAAGATACCGTTTGTCATTAGTTTTCTAATTGTTCAGTTACACTATACATTCATTCGCATTTGTCGCTGGCATGATAGATAAAACAAGTTGGAAATTGCACGTGAACGTAGCAAATGAGGTGCGTTCGTACGACAACGAAGTTTTAAAAATATTCAAATCTTGCTGATATAGTAGAGCGTACTTCGGATACAGTATAGTAGTCGAAATTTTTTTTTGTGTTTCTGTAAATATACAGAAAGTAATTTTTATTACACCTCAGAATCGTATATCTTATTCATAAAATGCGAAATAGTTGAATATAATTAAAACACGTATCAAACAATGTTTCCCCGTGGAGCATTATGTAGTGGCATACTTTTGTGTAGCCCTATAATTTAATAATAAAAATTCTTTGCATCACAGATTGTACAGAAAGCATTATTTAGTATATACTTCATAGATTCATGCCCATTCTATTATGTTCGAATGAGTGTAACATCATAAAAATGCATTTGAAACTTTTTTCCCATTGACCGTAATGTAATGGAACACCTTTGATTGTCCCTGTAAATGATCTATGCATCCGACTTTCATAACATTTGAAATGACTCGATAAAATTAAGTAATAATTATATGTTTTAAACTTCAACCGATTAAAATGCATTTGAAATTTTTTTCCCCAATTGTCCGTAATGTAACGGAATCCTTTTGATTGTCCCTGTAATTGATCTATGCATCCGATTTTCATAACATTTGAAATGATTCGACAAAATTACGCAATAATTATATGTTTTAAAATTCAAACGATTAAAATGCATTTGAAACTTTTTTCCCCATTGACCGTAATGTAACGGAATCATTTTGATTGTCCCTGTAATTGATCTATCCACCCGATTTTCATAAAATTTGAAATGACTCGACAAAATTATGTTATAATTATGTATTTTAAATTTCAAACGATTCGGTTGGGTAGTTTTTGCGTTGTTATATGCGGACGGACAGACGGACGGACTGAGCGACAACAATAGGTGCTACGTATTTACATAATTACGAACGCACCTAAAAAGGCCTAACTTATTTCTTTCTTTCCCATCAATTTAATCTAGATTATGACAGACTCCTCTACGACAGAACTACTGCCATTAAATCTATTAATGGCTATTCTGCCAAAGTATATTGAATTGTAGGTAATGGTAAATTTGAAGCTTTATGGTGTTATGATGGTTTGATACATAGTCGCACGAAAGAGATTAAAAAAGAAGAAACTTAAAGGGAATTGAGTCGTGGATTAAGAACGATGTTTATAAAATTTCTAGACAGCTTGCTGAAACATAATATTGATTCTATATTTGTTTGGCGATATCGCAGCTTCTTAATAAATACGATTAAATAATACTTAATGCAATGCCCTTTTTAAAGTTGCATTCCATCGCCAACTGATGAAAAATCGCTAAGTAACGAAATTTTCGTTATCTTTTTTACGCACGCTATATGAAAGTTCCGCCAAAATTTTTTGTATAAACGTATATAGCCTCATGAGAAGAGCATTCTGTAATTTTTTCAGAGTATGCCCGTATGACGATCTTTCTTATTAGTCTCATAATAGCCAGGTTCATTGAAAATGGTTTGCATTTTGTTAGCTTTTCATCTCCTTTTTAAATTTATTTTATGGGGATGGTCGACTTGCTTGAATATTTATCTTTCCAGATGACCTGTTTATTTTTTTTTCAGTGATCTGCCTATCTTTAGTTTATTTCTTTTAGCGGTGCCCTTAAAATATATCTATATATATCTTTATTCTGCCGGCCTGGCCAATTCGAAAAATTTTCTTCATCTTGCCAAACCTTGGGAGTATGGCACTGTTCCTATTAAATTATTAAGGTTTTTAATAGTTGGGGGCGTAAAATCACAGCTACTGATGGCAATATCGAGCCATCAATATCGAGCTGCAAATATCGAGTTAGAACTGGCCTTGTTTCGATTAAATTATCAACTTTTTTTTTATCAGTTTTCTGATTACCCAGTTACACTAAACATTCATTCGCATTTATCGCTGACATAATCGATAAAAAGGTCTAACTTATTTCTTTTTTCCCTGTCAATTTAATCTAGATTATGATAGACTCCTCTACGACAGAATTACTGCCATTAAATCTATTACTGGCTATTCTGCCGAAATGTATTTAATTGTTAGCTAATGGTAAATCTTATGCTTTATGGTCATATAATGGTTTGATACATAGTCTCATGAAAGAGATTAAAAAGGAAGAAACTTAACTGGAATTGAGTCAAGAGGAGGCTATTTTATTCAAATGAAAAGTACCGTTCGCTAACACTAATCCTATGGAAGAAATTTATAAAGATATCTCGATTGATTTTTAATATTTTTAGATTTTGTGTAGTTTTTGCTCTGCTATATGTGGACAGACGGACTGAACTACGATTATAGGTGCTACGTATTTGCATAATTACGAACGCGTCTAAAAAAGGTGGGTAAGTGTGGTTACAGATCGCAACAGGGTTTTGTTTAATGTTTATTGGTTTTAAAACACTTTATCCTTTATATAATGAACTCAAATTGTTAGTTTATTATTATTAAATCCTTACATATAGATCGAGATGACATAGAATGATGAGGATGGAAGTAGAAACAGTGTAAAGCATAACAGACCGGGAGGCGGTAGCCTTGACAATCACCTCATCGAGTTCACGGCTGAAAACATAGGATTAGTTGAAACTCAGTTCGCATATTAAAACGCAATCGGCCTGCCATTTCATTTGAAAATATTTGAAATTTCTCATTTAGCGGTTGACACGTAGATTTACCAGTGTGTTTTCCTGTTCTCAATCCTTCCTGTTCCCATGCTCTTATACTTTTGGGGCAAGAAAACACAATGGCAAACTAACTAGTGAACTACTAAAATAGGAATTTCAGGTGTTTTCCACCAAGATATGACTTGCATACGGTTTGCGTTTTAATATGAAAATCTAGTTTTAACTGATTCTAGAATTTCAATCACAAACTCGATGGGGTGGTTATCTGTGCAGCCATCTCCCGGGCTTTAACATTATTGGATACATGGCCTTTCGTTTAAGGTAGTATATGACATATTATAAATTAAATTTGAAGTTTCTGAATTCATTTCAGCCACCTGTTAAGCGATATACACCGAAAACTAATCAGATCTAGTTTATATCAAGGTCTAACAGAATCTAAAGTTTTGTGAAGTTCTGTTCATTAGTTCTTGAGATAGAGCGACCACAAAATTTATGCCACATACAGACAGAATGACTGAGTGACTGACAAACAGATATTTTGTAAAAACATGTTTTTCGGGTTCTTTTTTCCCTGAAATGTGTAAATCCGTCAAAGATTGTTTTCTGGAAATTTTCATGAATCCAATACTTTTTTCTTGTAAAGATAAGTAAAAGAAAGTACATAAGCACTTATAAGTACAGTAGACTCCCTCAAATCCACAAGTAATTTACGGATGTAAACATTTAGTTCAGATATAGGGACAAAATTAGATTTTTTTAGTTTCATATCAATTCCGCATATTTTTTAATTTGTAATTTTTTATAATGTTACAGAATTCATGGTTTTTTATGAAGAAAGAATAAATTCATTTCTTAAAAAATTATGATATTGCTGATATCACTGGTAATCACAATCTTCTTACAAAACATAGCTTTATTTATATATTAATAAAGCGTTTGTATTTATTAAGCTGGCTAAAACTGAAACAAAACTCCCTTATTTTATGATTTTGATGTGAATAATAAGGTTCCTTTATGAATCAAGTTGAATAATTTAGGAAAAAACATTTCATCTTTATAATGAATTTTTAATCATACACTATTGATGACTTAACCTTTGCTTTTAATATTTTAATCATTTTAAAAGTTATCTAATTTTTTTTATTACTTATTTTAATATTTTGTTAGAATGAAAGCATTTATTATAGTTTTGATTGCATTATTAATTACATTCAAATTACTGTTTAAAAAATGTAAACAAAGCAATTACAGAAATCTGCAAATTTCTAAAACCCACACAAGCTGTGCGGATTTGAAGGAGTCTACTGTATTAAAAAAATTGCTTATGTCGTTAAGTTATGTGAGGGTTATTCTGCACGCATTGGAGACAAATGTGCAATTTATCAAGTCTTAAAAATGATAATAATTAAATACTCCATTGGTTTTTAAATACTCCATTAACTTTTTGTACACGTGAGTCAAAAAATATTTAACCCTTCATTGTTCGATGTTTTCTATTTTTATGAAAAAAAAATATTTGAAATCTTTATATCAGTCTAATAATGAGAAAAATAGTAAAAAATAAATAAATAAAATTTTTAGCTAAACTTTGACATTTTATGTCGTTTACTGTATTTATACAATTAGGGTTTTTAAATATTGTATTGTTATATTTTACAACTAAATAAGCTTCAAGTAATTAATTTCATCCGTTTAGCATTCTGCAACAATTTTTTATATTAATATTTTTAAGCATTTAGCAAAAATAATGAAAGTAAATTTTGCCATAATAGATTTTTTTTCCCCCTAAGAACAAATTTTAATTTTTTGCAGCCATCTGACATCGGCAAAACATGGAACTATTAAGAAAGAAGACCTAACATATCCTTGACATAATGAAGCTTTAACTGTAACCGCTTTCTCAGAGAGTTCATTACCAAGGGAGAAAATTCTCATCAGTAAATTTATGAAAAAATTTCTCCTTTTTTTTAATGCTTCATTAATGAAAAATTTCAATGAAAAATAATGGCAAAAATCGATACTCCTTTTTACTGATAGGTTGTTTATTTGGCTGTAATAGTTTCGCCACATTGTGACAACCGAGATAATCTCCCGTCAATGTTAGCAAAACGACTATAATACATAAACAGACTGACACCAGTAAAAAAAAAAAAAAAAAAAAAAAAAAAAAAAAAAAAAAAAAAAAAACAGAATTTTTTTTATCATATTTATGAGAGAAATTTTCCCATCAATAAGACTCTAAAATAAGACGAAATTTTCTATTTATGCTTTCTGGTGGAAGTTTTCATATGCGGTAATTATAAACTTTGGATCTGATTAAGAAAAAACAGCAACCATCTTATGACAACCACATCAGTTACTTCACTCGGAATGATAGTCAATGCACTTATGCCTCTTCCTTTTATTTATAACTCCATTGGGCAAAATAAGTGTTATTCCATTCTTTGCATTGTTCTTAATCAGGGATGAGATCCTATTGCCCAAATTCATGGCACATAATGAGAATTATGGTGTTTTTAGGTATGTACCAGATATGGCGCACGTTGCAGTGAAGGGTTAAAGTTGTTCTCAAATTCGAAAGCGCTACTTTTTGACACATTTCTAAATTCATTTTTGTTCGAAAATGTATGAAACTGGAAGGAGTTGTATTCAGAAACTATTCGATAAAATGGCGTTTTCCACTTTATGATAAGGATGGAAGATCTTTTAGAAAGTACTGTCAAAGAGGGCATTTTGAAATGAATTCCCAATGCAGCAGTACGAGAAAGCGGATAAACTTGCTGTTATGTGACAAGAATCACTTATAACTCGGTAAATAATTTATTTATCAACAAATGGAAAATTTTATCTGATTACAAATTGATGCTATAGTCAAATCTATGAACTTTATGCCTTTACTTTTGGAAATTAATCAGAAGGTTTAACGTTGTTCAGCAGCGACTTTGAGCAGCGAGCTGTTCTCAACTGCTCTGCTCAGCAAGCGCAAAACGCTCTGGCACATTTACAAAATTCATTTTTAATGGAAAAATATAAAACTGGAAAGCTTGACCATGGAAGCGATTTGGAATCGAACTGTGTTTTCAATTTTTTCATCAATAAATTACTTACTGTGAGTTATAAGCAATTTGGTCATCTTACAAAGACTTTTCAACCTTTCTTAAGTGGTTATTCTTCTTTCTCGGAGAAATTCGGTTCAAAATGCCAAGATTGCAACTATTTTCTGAAAGTTCTGTTGCGTTTCCAAAATAAATAAAAAATTTAAAAATAATTAAATAAAAAAATCATAGTAACAGTTGGATTGGTTAGTTTCTGAGCAACAGCAACTGCTAGTTTATGAATTTTTGAGCAAAAATAAATTAAAATTGCCTTTTTGATTCGAAACCACCCTTAAGATAACAAGTTTTATAACATTCAATAACTTCTGATATCTTAAAATTATACTGTACCCTTAAATATATGTTGTCCTCATTAAAAAGAAACAGCCCTTTTATGCAAACATTTTTCTTGAATTCTTATGTACTCATGAGTATTATTAATAAAAGTAAAAGCAACTCAGTATAAAAGACAGAAACTTTATACATATTTATTTATCAATCGCTACATTATGTAGCAAATACTTTACATATGTACATTCATGGAATATTCCTCTTTATTACAAACAAACGAAACATCTAAAACAATCGATTTCTTCATGTTTCTAACAATACCAAACAATAATATTCTACAGCATAAAAGGTAAATATTAACAACATAAAGAAGAGATAACAAAAAAATGTGACGCAGCTTGAAGAAAATAACATTCAATAAAAAGGTTTATTTTTGAGACATATTCAGGAGACATTTTTTTTCTGAATTTATTTACAATGCTTTTCAAAGAAACAGAAGAAACAGTATTTGAACGCTACACATTTCTTTTTTAAGAAAATTATGACAGTGGTGGATAGGTGTGTGCTGCATTATTAACAAAATGTTTCTTTTAAAGAAATACCCGTTTACAAACTTGCAAAATGATGTCATTGGGAACATAAAGTGAAGTGAAATGGTTTTTATATTAGTAATAGTATAGTACTGATAGTATAGCAAGTTAACATCCTCCATCCTCTTCATTAACCCTTTCGAGTCCGAAAGTTTTTTCAATTTCTGGAAATAATCACTTTTACGTTAATAACATTAATATTAACTATCTAAATAGATTAATTAGAGTTTTACGAATATTCATTGTCTGAAAGGTAGCGAATGGTCATGTTTTGAGTACTATTCAATTCATATTCACGACAATATGCTAAGGAAGAAGTTTTGAAGATGCTTAGAAAATATTGAATTATAATAAGATTTAACTTATATTACAACTTTCTAATATTTTTGCGCTTTATTACACGTAATTCTTTCAGGACAGTAACTTTTATTTTAATTCAAAGAGTGAAATATATGTTTAAAATAAAAGAATCGCAAACGGTGCAAAGAGAGTTAAGCAAATAATAATAATCATTGTTATTACTAAATGCCTAAACATAAATGAAATCATATAGTCAATGCATAGACATGTACTAACATTACTAGATGCAAATAGTAGCAAAATTTTTTCTTTGAACAAAATAATATTCATTTAAAAGACACGTACTATTAATAGTACACCAGACCTGAAAGGGTTATAGTGAGAATATGTATTATATATATATATATATTTATTTTAATGCCCAAAACTGAATTTTTCTATGATAAAATCTGGTATATTAGCTAATTGTATAAAATGATTGTATGAGATGACATATATATTCCAACGTAAAAAATAAAGTAAAACTTGGAAACATGAAATAAATTTTCACTAAATTTCAATGCATTATTTTCAATGTTTATACATTTTTATCCGCAAAATCATAACAGCACCAAAATGTGACTAGGTGGAATAAAAAAAAAAATGATGAATATACTTTTTATAAATTTAGAGCTTCCCATTGACATCATAATCTGCCGTACCAACAAATGAGAAAAGAATGTTACGCTGCCAAATAAACAAGATAATATAAGTAAAAGTTTTACAAAATATTAAATTCAAATAGTATAATATTAGAACTGCCAAGTCTCCTGGATTTCCGATACCAGTATTTTAATAAAAAAAAATATTGTTCTATTTAATTAGAACATTTCGGCGGTTTAAAAGAACAACATTTTCTCTAAAATAATACTGGTATTCAAAAAACAGAAGACTTGTTATCTATGTAATGCACTTTTTTAACTGACCATTTAAACTTTTTAAATTTGTTTAACATTTTGCTTAATTATTATTCAAATGAAGTCATAAAATCCCAAATATAGAATCAAAAAATTATTACTTAAAATTGATAATTTTGTATTGTTATAATTATTGAAATTAACAATATTTTTCTGCTAACAGAATTTTACTTATTACGGCAAAAATTTTAAACACAATTTATTTTTAAAATGTAATCATCCAGCTTCACCGGCTTTTTTACATGAATAATTAAACAATATTTACAAATAATTATAAATAATAACAATCATCGAAATTTAAATGAAAATCACCAACAATAACATAAACCAACATTTAAACCAATAAACAATTTAAATAAACTAAAACACTGTAGCACAAATTCTGCTCAGAAATAACATCGCATTTTTACAAATTAAATTATATTAGTTCTATTCTGTTGATTTATCAGGATTAATAACTTAGAGTCGCCATTTTTTTTTTAATCCTTTGATTCAAATATTTATAACAAAAGCATGTATCATTATAAACACTTAAACATAACAAAATCCTGCATTTTAGACAATTTTGAAAAGTGTAAATTGACAATTCTTCCAACATGTGGAAATTCTTTAGACATTTATCTTTCTCATTTTTGTTTATAAATTTCCTTTAAAACCCTAAATTACATTGTTTACCACTTATTCCTAAAGTTTCATTTATTAATTACAGTCAACTCCGGTTAATTCGAACTCGTCGGGACCACAAGAAATGTTCGAATTATCCGAAGTTCGCATCATGGAAAATATGAAATGAAGACATGCTTAATATGGTACTATTACAAAGGAGTTAATGTTATAGTGTTTTTTAAATTTATTTCGTCTGTTATCAATAGAATGTGACTTAATATTAAATTAGAATGTATAAATACATAAACTAATTAAAAGATTAGAAACAAACACAATGGGAGAAAAATTTAAAGAGTCACTGATGGACAGACGGGGCACTAAGAAAGTGGATATCAAATGCATTGGATTATATGGATACTCTTTCGGAACAATTTTCACAAAAATCAAAGAAAGAAATTTATTCAAATGATCTGAAATCCGCGAGAAAGAAGAGAAAAATGAAAATTCGGATTTCTCGTTAGTTCGAATTAAACGAAGTTAAGAGAAAATGAGTTCGAATTAAAGAAAATTTTTAACGTTATTCTGCCATTGAAAATTTCGGGACTTCATATTTAGTTCGAATTAAGCGAAGATTTGAATTATCCGATTTCGAATTAACGAGAGTCGACTGTATTTGTATTTTTTTTTAATTCTCGATCGATGACTGTGTTTATAGTTAAAAGTACTAAGGATTAAAAGTAATTAAACACCTTTTAAATTTTTTTTTGTCATCTTTAGTAATGTACACATAATGTATTTTTAAGTTCATGTGAAAGGGATTATTTAACATGTAGTGTTGTTACATCTAAAATGTGAAAACAATTAGATAGGCCTTAATTGCAGGCAGCAGAGCATTACAGTTCATTAAAAAAATATTCATATTTTTCTAATAATATTAAGGATACTTTTTTTCCCCTTTTAATATACAGATCTTGGGATAAAAGCGGGCAGCATTTTAACCGGTTTTATAATATTTATATTTGTAAGTTACATATTAATATAACCCTTCATTTTTGCCTTTATAAATTCAAAAGAGGATATCCTAGTAATACGAGAACATTCCAAGTTAATGTTTATTGAATCAATAGTGGCTTCCGCCCCCTCTTTTTTTATTTGTCTGTTTCATTTATTTTTTTATTTTTTCCCTTTCATAAGATGTTGGGACAGACGTCTAATTCAAACTTTAGTATTTTTTCGATGCTAATTAAAACTTTTTCAAGTGGATTAGGGGGGAAGGGGGGAATATTTTTTATTTTTGGAACCGGATTCGAAAATGAAAGTGACTCCAGAGATTGGGGGGGGGGGGGGGGAATTGCAAACAAAATTGAAGAAGTCAGAACCTTATCTTATTATTTATACAAAAACCTGAATAGATTTTAATTTTTAAAAGTGCAATTTAAATACTTAAAATACCTTTTATTGCTTAACTTAAAAAATAAAGCTTTAAATAGCTGATTAATCTATTAAATGCTCATGTATAATTTTCCTTCAAAATGTACAAACTTTCACCAGAAAAATATGAACATATTAAAAACAAATACCACATTAACAATCAAAATGCATTTTTAGTAATATGTTCTTTTAAAAATTCCATTCTGGATTTTATTACACATTTAAATTTTTAAAAGTATCAAATTATCAAATTATTTTAACAGGAATTTACATATAACAGATACTTCACATAATTAATAATTTAATAGTTACATAACAGATACTTTGAAAATGTAAAAAAAGGCTTAATACATAGTAATAACAAAACAGTCTGATTTGTACGAAATTAAAATATTAATTAAAAGATTTTAGTATAAATTATTTAAATCATAACAAGACGGATAATTTCTTGTTTAATTACATATGTATAAACCTTTTTCTCTCAGCATACATTTTTACTTTAAAGACAAAGCTGTTTACATTGACATGTTCATTTTGTACACAGAGTAATCAAAATAGTAACTCTTTTTATATATATTTAGTTAAATGCAATAAATTTGCAATCTACAAAAATTAATTCTCCTTGTGGTTTATAGTAGGAGCGTCATTTTACATACAATTCCATTCTACAATATAATTATATCAAAATCAATCATAATGAATGAACAATAATGCTTGAAAATAATAATCTCAAAAGTAGAAACTGTAATTAGAGTGAAATTATTTAAACAACTGCTGAAAAATTTATAAAAAATGAAGCAAATGCATTGTTATAGAATGTGTTATGCTCAAGATAAGAATTTTTAAACTGAATATTAGATTGACAAAAAATTTTAAGGCTTACAAAAAAAGTAAAAAATCAATTACTAGCAACATTTATTTTTTAAAAATGCTAATTATTTCCAACGTAAGTGAATAATAAAATTTGTTATTTCTTTGTTAGTATATATTGATTTGTATATATATTTTTTTTACTCAAGATTTTTTTTTTTTTTATTATAAGCTAATAAACTTTATAGCCTTTTTTTAAAACTATCTGTTAAAAAATAAATGAAAGCAACATATTAAAAAAATCAAAATAGTAAAATTATCCTTTTGTTGATCTAAAAAGTTCATAATAAAATTGCACTAAGTTATAAATTAGTTTTTTTCTTCTTTAATAACTTGAAAATAAGAATAATAGAGATAAATCTTTAATCAAAACAGACAATTTTGACTTTTTGTGTAAGGCTCCTTTGTTATTTTTATTTTATTTAAGGGAGAAATAATACCAATTAGTTAAATCACAAAAGTAATGTATTTCCTTTAAGTTTTGTAAATTTTAGTAATATTTTCTATTTCTTTTAATTTATTATATATCAGAATACAAATATTTAATGAAGAATTAATACTGAAATTTAAGCAATATTCTTCTAATTCTTTATATTATTTGATGAATAAGTTATTTATTAGTTCTAAAAAGCGGTTATATTTAATAAAAATACATTTAAGGGTGTATTCGAAAAAAAAACGCTTTTCCACCTTCAACAACTCAAAATTTTCCGATACAATTTCAGACATATTTTTAAAAGTAGAAACCTGAAATTTGCAGAGGTGATTTTTGAATAGACTAATAAGGTGCCGTGTAATGTCTGTTTACGCTCAATTCATTAGAATTTGATTAAAAGCAATTACCTTCTCAGTATGACCCTTTTTTTTCGTTCACCGATCGCCCGCTTCGAAAAAGTCGGTTCAAATTGCCGTATTTGATTGCTTTTTTGCAATATTTTCTTTATTTATCAAAGAATCGACAATCACGGCACCTTGTGTACTTTCTGAATAAGACATTTTGCCAGTTTGATGCATTTGAGAGCAAAAATGAATCTAAAAATAAATCGGAAAATTAGCAGTTTGAATCGAAATACACCCTTAAATGTAACATATGTAACATATATTTACATAAAAACTGTTTTAAAATGTGTAATTTATATATAAAAGAAGACACGAAAAACAAAATCTTTACATTGTTAAAAATCTTGTCCTAGTTTTAATCAAATTTTGGTGCTCAATAGCTGCCACTGTAAGATGGTGAAACCTTGAACCAATATATGAAGTTCCTGTTGAAGCTGAATTCCAATAGTTGGAACGAGGTTGAAATAGGAAGCTCCAAGTGATGGTACGATAATTCACCATCTTATGGTGGCAACTACTGAGCACCAAAATTTGATTTAAATTAGGACAAGATTTTTAACAGTGTAGCAAGCCGATTTAAAGACGTTTTTGTTAATAAATTCTTTGTTCAAACTTGAGTCACTGGATTTCAACTTTAGTTACAAAATACAGTAAAACCTCTAAATAACGGACACCTTGGGAGCGCAGCAATTGTCCGCTATTTGGAGGTGTCCTCTATTGAGAAAACCTCAGAGATAGAAAAATTGCTAATGAATGCTTAATGTTTCTTTAGTCGATTTTAATATGTGCTAAAACCTCTATTATATGATTAACCAGAAATTAAAATAATTTTTAAAGCAATAAAACTGAAATAAAATTGTGCATACCTTTATCCTTTGTTTATTACATTCTTACAAAAATTGTTTTTACAAAAGTTTGCTTCTACTTGCGTAGCATACAATCTCAAATCATCCGAGGGAGGAGGGGGAGGGGGGTTATGACCACAGATAGATGTAGGGGGAGAGGTGGTTTTCTCCAGTTCACCCCATATTTATCTGTGATCACAAAAATTTTTACACATGGCCCTGATAAATTTAGAAGATTTTTATTTTTATTTTTTTCTCGTTAAAAAATAATTTTTTATTCTTTTTTACCAAAATTACTGTCCTCTATTCGGAATGTCCGTTATTCAGAGATTAAACATACAAAAATTTAAGTTTTGGGAGTGGGGATTGGAAAACTGTCTGTTAAATAGAGGTGTCTGCTATTCGGGAGTGTCCGTTATGGAGGTTTTACTGTATTATTTTTCACAAAAATGTAATAAAATTCATAAACATAATTTATATTTAAAAAAAAAAAAAAAAAAAAAAATAGACCACAAGAATAAAAATCTACATCGACCCTTGCACAAACGAAAGTTTCTTAAACTTTTTCTTGAATCAGTGTCGCAAACATAATATAAAACTTTCTAACTTCGCCCGGGATACTATTATCAAAAATCGTCCATAAAGTAGCGCATAGGAAGAACAAGAAAAACTAGATTCTCAATTATAAAACGATTATCACTCGCCATGTAATTACATACACTCTTTGGATCGAATAGGAGACTATAATTTTCTCTCTCTTGCATTCATTAGATTATCATTTCATTTTTTATCAATAATCGTATTCTTATTTTCATATGAATATGCTTTTTATGAATGTCAGACCAACCTTCGATAGTAAAGAAAAAGATATTCGGGAAATATAATGCACGGAGATGTGGAAAAGTGTATGAAAATTGCCAAAAAAAAAAAAAGTAGTACATTATGAATGTAATGTCCTCTAAAAAATTATTGCTGATTACAGCAAATTTTCAAGTAAAGTTATGTAAAATAAAAATTACTTTTGACGATCTCAGGAGCCAAGTGGTACAAGTGACAAAAATGTTATTTGGAGTAAATCGAGTTCAAAGACAATTGACGTTAAATTTAATAAACACCAATAATAATTGACTGAATTGAAATAGGAAATTGCCGCTGGTGTCATTGGGGTTTTTGAACTCTTATTTCAATAATTATATATATATATATAAAAAAAAAGTAGAACATAATTTTCTCTAAATTTGTAATTAATTAATATTGATATTATTCGGCAAAAGGGGTTTGTCTCTATAATGCAGAACATAAATAGAAAATCACCTATGTATATATATATATGTACCTGAAATGAAAAAAAAAAAAAAACACATATTTTCAGATTATCTGTGCATTTAGTTCAAGTCACTTATACCCCTTGGCATCTGGGGTCCTCATTTATCTCCACACTGAAGATTATTATTATTATTATTATTATTATTATTATTATTTTCAAATGATTGTTTGAATTAGCAAAATTAAAATATTATGAAAATCTTTTTTTTAACAGCGTTTGTTATATTTAAGGTTCATAGACTCAGATTAAAATCATGCATTGTGTCGGGTTACCCGATTTCAGCCGAACACGACCCGACTCGAGATTCAGGTTAGATCGGACTGATTCTAAATTTTTTGATGCGGGTAAGATTGATGTTAAATGTTTCGAAATGTTTTCGGATTTATTTTCATTTTTTCCCCAACTGGGTTCAGGTTGATCCGACTTTTAAACAGAAAGCCCCGAATATTTCTTTACTGAGGAAAAAACTATGTATTTGAATATTAATGACTGTATATGAAGATTTACTATTATTGTTATCATTTCTAATGTCGGGCTCGATACTGGTTTTTGATTAACTGTAAGCATAATTTTTGGGTTCAGATACAGACCGAGTCATGCAAGACTCTAGCTCCGACGATCAAGATCGTTAAGAAAGCTTATTTCTTATAAAAAAAATATATAGTTGCTGTAATGTTCATTTTGTAAGAAAAAAAAAAAAAAAAAAAAGAAAAGAAAGAAAGAAAGAAAAAAAGGGGGGAGGGGAACTACGGAAAAAAAATTATTAATAAAAATATTTCTTGAGTTTCTTTGTATTTATAAAAAAGAAAACTACTGTTGATAAAAAATAATAAAAATAAATGGAAAAATAAAAGAAAAATAATAATAACAAAATGATTAATAAAGTGGTAAAATCGAATAAGTTTTTTGCATTCAGCTCTTAAATATGAATGCTGATTTCTACAGATCACATTATATCTCCATTTTTCATCAGATAAAGATGAAATTTTTCCGAAATTAAGGAAGGATAAGGCTTTTTTTAATTATAATTAACTATTTACATGCATTGATGAATCGTGAATATATTTTTGAATTAAAGACGCTGTTCCTTAATATTATCAAATGAGCATCAATAATTTAAACAGAAAGTATAAAAATGCTTTAGTTCTCGTTTTCGATTTTGAATCTAAATTTCACTTAAATTAAAATAATCACTGAAATTTCATAAATTTGATTTCAACTAAATAATTGAAAAGGAACATGGTAAAGCACAAATAATTTTCAATTTAGTAGTTTTCAATTTAGTTTAATAATTTTCAATTTAGTAATTTTCAAATTAGTATTTTTTTTTTTATTCATAAATTGTTGCTAAACACTTGTAATATTCATACATTATCATAAAATTACTTTCAAATGAAAATTTAATGAAATATTATTTTATCATATTAACAAAAATTTTAAAAAGCTTCTTTTCCAATCAACATTAAAATTCTAAAATGCTTACTAAACGCTTTTGTATATTGCACAGGATAATGAAAGTCTGGTTTGTAGTTATCAGATATTTTTAACGATCACATAAACGATAATTCAAGAAACAATGCTGTAATGATTGAAATAAGAACTTATACTTTTACTACTGAATGGAAAATTTTGCTTGAAATTAAAGTACCTATATGCTTTTCGGAACATTTAAAAAAAATATTTGTAAATTTTAAGTTTAAAATTGCTAATTACTATTAAAATTGTCACAACAATGTGACATCAACATAAAAATGAGTGATTTAAAAAACTTTTAAAATTATTTTTAGAAAATACAATATTAACCGAGAAATTATTTTCTTAAAAGAATATAAATTTAAAACTATTAAATATAAAAACATTTCTTTACTTCCATAATAAATATACTAATTTTATACGAGTACTAAACAATTTTTATGGCAATAATATGAATATTTTAAAAATTATAGGCATAAAAACAAAAACAAAAGTTGAAAAATCCTTAGCAAAGTTAATAGTTCATAACTGTATAACCCATATTTTTTTCAAAAAATCAGCATAAGAATATAATCTACTTGCTTTGAATGTATATTTAAACATACTTTAAAAATTACAAGTAATTAACTATTATTTATTGAATTAAAACAATTTTTAGCAACTTTTTCAACACACATTTTTGCACAAAAATATGAAAAAAGGAAAAAAAATCACATTTTTGAGAAAAATTAAAAAATAGCTTTCAACTTAATTTATTAAAATTTGCAAGATATATAAGTGTCTAAAAAGCTTTAGTATCACAAAGTCTGCTTTTTCTCTTTATAACAGAAAGTTTTTGAAATGAAATTTTGATCGAAATTGATGTTTTAAAAGCATACAGACACCTTAATAAATGATATATTTGAATGAAACTTTCATTCACAATTTAGCAAAGAAAAAAAAATATTTTTAGCAAATGGACGGTAAATGAATTTTCCAGTAAAGACATTGTATTGTAAGGAAAATCTTTTTAAAAATATATTTTTACCAATGAAAATACGCATGTGTTTATGAATTATTGATCACTAATAACAAAACAATAATAACTAAAAACAATCACAGCTTAATAATTGATATTATTTTCATAAATATACATATATTTTTAATTTTTTGTATTAATAAAACTGAATGTGGGAAAATATTTTGAAAAGGATTAAAAAAAGAAAAAGAATGAAGTTTTTTATATAAGCTAATTTACTTCCTTAAATTTGTTTTTCTTTTAATGAAATGTGAAATAATTTTATCTATTATTATTTTATGATAATTCATACTTTATTGAATAAAACATGATGAGCAAATAGTTTTATTCGTAAATAATTTTAAGTATTTTAACGCATTAAAATTATACGTGTATTTTTTAAAATTTAAAGATGAATTCCTAATTTTAATAAATGTATTCCAAATGCTCTTAAAACTATAAGCTATTTTAAAATGAATAACAATTTTTAAATACAAATAAACAAACATATCAAATTTCCAAAAAATAAAACAATGATGTATTAATTACATTTAGCTTCGTTATTAAATAAAATTTCTTAGCACAATAATGAAACAACAATAAATGACAAAATGAAAATCCATTGATAATATAATAATGCACACGGAGCACCAAATATTTCTAAAACATGACTTTTAAACTCAATTTAGTGACAAAAATAACATCACGAAAATTAGAGTTTACTGTGTACTTAAAGGCGGGAATCTGAAACAGATACAGCTGCGTTGCCAAAATCACAAATGAAACTTGTAAAAATAAACGCTGCATGAACTTGATATATGATTTTATTCATTTCTTGGAGACGGTCTGGCAGTGTCACTTGGCCAGTGGTATGAGGAACTTTGTTTCTGACCTGTAGAAGAAGAAGAAAAAAAAAAGATGTAAATTTCACGGAAAAAATAAATATGTACATGATATGCAATATATAAAAATTAACACATTATTAACACATATTAATTATTAACATTATTAACACATTATTACATTAGCATACTAATTTTAATTCTTAAAACATGCAAAATTAACGCTTTAAAAGCAGTAAAAAATTGTTTATTTAACTTGTTAAAATTCTAGATAATTCTTTTCAAAACAAATAAATTGTTCTATTTGTTTTCAAAATGACTCAAGTACAGTGATGTAGTGGAGGGTATATAGGAGTATACGCCGTATAACTTCCGGATTCTTTTAAGAAGCTCCGTATACCCACTGTTTCTCATGTAAAACTTTAAAGTATACCCTATCTATTAACGTTCACGATTTCAGTGTATACCTTCTGCCAATATCGTATATTCTTTGCTTTGATTTACAACTATAACACTGCTCGAATAAAGTAATAAGCATGAATTTTTTTTTCTCCTTAATACTTACGCAACAACTGCCCCATGTAAGACTTTTAATTTTTTAGTGTCAGTTCTTCTGAATAATAATTTGAGAAAGAAGAAACAATATCTCAACTGGATCAAGTAAAAATTTCACAGACGTATGTTAGATATATGGAAATGTCCAGTGTTACTCTTGTGAACATTCGAGCAAATTTTCAGAAATGCTTCTAGTTATTTTATTACAAAAAATAATTAGGATAAAAGTAGAAATATAACCAGTTAAATATCATTGGGCTCCATTCACATAAAATACTTACGAAATGCGTGTAAGATGGACATATTTAATTACAAAGAGCGTACGGGAGGTCACCCCATTAATTTGCTAAAGACAGGGTCAATTTACGAAATAGGTAATTAAAATTTGGTACATGTTATTTTATGCAATAATTATATAACCGATGGTATTGATACTTTCTCTTTCAGAAGAATCTTTATGTCAGAAGAATCTTTACATGTCATATTTTCTAGTAATAATGGAATTAGCCAATGAAAAAAAAAAAAAAAAAAAAAAAAAGATAAAAAAAAAACCCAACAACTTCCATGGTATACGATCTGTTGTGACCGATCACTAATCCCACCATTAATCAAAGAGATCATTACATTATTATGGATCGATTAATTTCACCTCTCCGTCAACTCTCGATCCATCACAATTAAACGTTCAGTTCGGATATCGATAACGTCTCGTCACTCCCTGTAATAGAGTTGAGATTACACTTACTACGAAAGACGATCACAAAGAAAAAAAAAAATCAATCGTGTGGAATTGATGAGCAAATGTTTTTGAACTTCAAGTTTCATAACCTCATCATAGTTGTTATTTTGTATCTTGAAATGTAAAGCCAAACAAGAAAGGAAATACTTGCACTATGATTAACTTATATACACTGTAAAAAAAAAAAAAAAAAAAAAAAAAAGATTTTTTTTAAATTTACGAAAAACTGTTGCCAGCAGTTTTTGCCGTAAAAATTGCAGTAAAATTAGATGGACATTTTCTTAATCCCTCTAATTTTACAACAATTTTTACGGCAAAAACAGGTTTTTAAGACAGACACTGAAACTAACATTCGGTAGTCTTATTTTCGGTCGAAAACGAAAATGTCCAAAATATTTCTTTCAGATATCGGCTGGTATAGGTTCAGATATAAGTAGTTCAGATATCGATAACGTCTCGTCACACTCTATAATAGAGTTGACGAGATTATAGTTACTTACCAAAGACGATCACAGGAAAAAAAATCGTATAACAAGTTGTGTGGAATTGATGAGAAAATGTTTTTGAACTTAAAGTTTCATAATCTCATCATACTTGTTATTTTGTGTCTTAAAATATAAAGTCAAACAGGAAAGAAAATGCTTGCACTATGCATAACTTGTAGGACATTTTCTATGTTTACAATCAAACAAAAACCAAAGGATTGGCCGAAATAAGTTTTTAAGACAGAAACTGAAACCATATTTCAAACATTTTCTTATTTTCGACCGAAAACGAAAATGTCCAAAATATTTTTTTTTTTTTTCAGATGCTGGTAAGATATAGATTCAGATATAGGTAGTTCAGATATCAATTATGTCTCGTCACTCCGTGTAATAGAGTTGAGATTATATACTTTCTACGAAAGACGATCACAGAGGAAAAAATCGTATGTCAAGACTTGTGGAATTGATGAGCAAATGATCTTGAACTGAAAGTTTCATAACCTCACTATAGTTGTTATTTTGTATCTTGAAATGTAAAGCCAAACAAGAAAGAAAATACTTACACTATGCATAACTTATAGGATATTTTCTATGTTTACAGTCAAAATAAAAACTAAGGATCGACCGATACAGATTTTTAAAACAGAAAACGAATTTCGGTAATTTTATTTTCGGCTGAAAGCGAAAACAAAAATGTCCAAATGTGTTTTAAGTAATTAATACATACATAAATATACACAAATATTAATTAAATATACGTGTTTGTTAAATATACTTAATTATTAATTAATTACATGCGAGGTCCTAGTTGGCTCTCTGTGTCTTTGACCAAAACTTTGATGTTGATAAAATAAAGTGTCATTAATCTATCTATGATAAAATTCATCTAATTAAGAAAATTTTCAGTTGTACATACCAAGATTTATCTTTTATAATTATTTTTGACAATGACCATCTATTGTAGTAGACATTTTCAGAACGTATTCGAAACACTTCTGCAGTGTCTAACTAAATATTTTCTATTACTGTTAACTCTGTAGCTTTTAAAACACATGCAAAAAATGCCTTCAAAGTTTAATCTTAAACGCATCGCATGCTTTTTAATTTGCACTATCGTCTTGCGACACTCTTGACTGATAATTATGATCAAGTTTATTGGCAATAAAAAAAGAATGTCTCATTTGAGCTGATGCAGCTCAAATCAACGAATAATGTTGAAAATATTCGAAGGACATGAAGAGATTTTTGGAATACAATTAGTTCAGATTTGAAATTTCCGATAGCATTTTTGAAGAAAACGAAACGAAACTCAGATTTTGAACCAAAAACGGAAATGAATTTTTGGTCGATCTCTACTAAAAACATAAGAATCTTAGAGATAAATACGAAAAACCAAGGAAAAGTAAAGTAAAATTTTTAAGTATTCTATTACACGAATCACTGATTAATAAAACAATCCACATTTAAGAATCGAAAATGAAAACAAAATGCAAATTATAAAATCTTGTTTTTTTTTTCTTTTTTTTGCAAATTATAAAATCTTGTTTTTTTTTTTTTTTTTTTTTTTTTTTTGAGTAATCAATTACCAAAGCGAATAAATTCTGCAACAAAAACTATACGAACATATTGTATTAATATAAATTTCTTTGAGAATATGTTAATGTTTTCTTTCAATGTAATATAGCAAAACTTCATCAGTAAGTTAAAAATTAATATCCAAACATATTTAAATATCTTTACAAATACGAACTATATTTCAAATAATTATAAAGAAGGTAAACATTGTTTATGAGTATTATCCCAGATTAAATTTCACAATAGATTTCTCAGATTTTTATGTGACCCATTGTTTGTTCGTTTGAAAAATGACAACAAACCTATGTTTTTATACTTAATTATCAAAGCCAAAAAACAGTTGCATGAAATCAAAACATAAAGAAAAACAAAATTAAAATGTAAAAGAACATTCAAAAAGAGAAACTCTTATCTTTTCATTGTGAAACCATTACCACAGTTTATTAAAATATACTTAAAAAATGTTGAAGTTTAACAATTTAAGAACTTCTTAATAGATTTTGAAAAGCAAATAAATTTTATCATTTAACTTCTAATGTTTTTACACATAACATTGTGTGTATGTTTTTATAACTAAATATTAATCTAAAAGAAATATTTAAGCACGTATAAATGATTCATAGCAAAGCACCAACAAAAATAACTAAGAAAGAAATATAGATATTTATAAAAACTTAATTTTTGAAAAACGTTTATTTTTTTGGCAATTATTTCGTTTTCAACTTCAACGTTTAATTCACCCGTCTCCACTCAGCGTATTCACATTCCACTGACTCTAGAGAGAAATTCCTTCATAAATATGCATAAGGTTCGCATTTTCTCATTCAGCTTGCTATCGTTCTTTGTTTTTCGGGGTTTCGAGGTATTCGTTGATACTTAAACTTTAATTTAATAATGAATGTATAAAAGAAAAGTGAGACAGCGAATACAGAGTTATCTTATACGAATGACCAGATTTTTAAAAAAATATATATATTTTCAAAACTATTCTTATATTATAATAATAATAAAAAAAAGTTTTGCGCCATCGCTCAACAATTTATTGAACATGTGGATAACGATTATTTAGAATTATTCACACCGCCTCCAACATCTCCGGATTTTAGGCCTTATAATTTTTTTCAATGTGGTTACATAAAAGTTTTTTTTTTTATGTATCATGATTGCCACTATTCAGATTACAGCGGTATCTTTGTTTTTCGTGGATTTGAGGTGTTCTGGCATACTTAAAATGGATGTATAAATGAAGTATGAATACAGAATTTTCATATATGAATAACCAGATATGAAAAATTTATATTTTCAAAGTTATTACTTATTTTATAATAATTGATAAATAAAAGGAAAAAAAATCTTTAAAAAAATTTGGGGTTGTTTTTATAAAAACATTAATTTCTGTATGAGTACACATGCTATATACAAAAGAACGAACATGGTTTATTACAATAAGCCACTTAAATATAATCTGCAGTTTTGAACGCTTTTTCTACATTAGTTTTGACAGGGTTATCCAAAAGATTTTTTTTTTTCAATTTGTTGACATTCCCCTTTCGGGTTTCGAGAAAAAGTATATTAGCGGAAATGTACGACCTGTACTATTATGTTTACACACTTAGAGTTTCAGAATATTTCCTCATGTATTTTTCTAGATATTTAACAACACGTCTAAAATCGCAAGTGACCTATCATCTTTGGTCTTTGGCCATATAGTTTATAAAAAGAACTGTTTTATTATAAGAGACCCTTCTAATCATTTGATTATCTTCGCATTTATATTTGAACTTGTTACAGCTCATTACCACAATTTAGTACATATACGCACAATATAAAAATAAAGAAAACGTTCCAAGCTCTTTTTTTTTCTGTCTTCCCTCAACACTTGATTGAATGTGCGGATAACGATTATTTACAATTATTTCCACCAAGATACCCGATCATTCGCAATGTGATTTCTTTTTATGCGGTTACATCAAAAGTTTTGTTTATGAGTTATACCATTGCTTAAAATACGCAAAAGAATTTAAAGAACGCATCAGTGTTGCCTTAAGAACCGCTGACAATGTAAAACTGCAAAATGTGTTCAACGAACTTGATTATACATTATACGTTGGCCGTGTTAAGAAAGGTACACATATCAAACATTTGTAAATGGGGAGAGAAAAATCTAGAACGCTTTTCTTTATTTTCATATATTATTTATTATAATATGGGCAATATAGTTGTTGAAAAAAAATATTTTTTAAATTCACTTACGCTAACCCTGTACATTTTACAACTTGGAAAATGGCTATGCTAATGCTAGTCAAACTAATCATTGACTTTGAAAACTTTATTGCTATTACAAGTTGAAGTGTTTTAGCCCATTTTAGGTCAATGTCAGCACAAAAAAAGAAAAAAAAAAAACATAAATTATTTTTCATAGTTGCTGTTTATTTCATATCGCTTTAGGAGTACATTTAAGATTTTCGTGAATCGTAGTCAATATTAAATTCAATTGACGTATATTTTACCTCCTTTAATGGAGAAAAAAATAAGAAACAGATATTGGACTATTAACGGAAAAATCCTGTTAGCACTGCTGCCAAGAAAATTTCTGAGAATCTCAGAAAGTATTTCTGAGGGACCTGTAAAAGTTCATAAATTTTAAACACTTTGTACATACAGTCACTCCCAAAATTGAGTATACACTAGGTGTTCGCTTTGAATTTTACCTATAAAAAGCTAAAATTTTGTATGAACGGAATGGAAGTTTTTTAGACGGTACTGCATATAGATTCTTAAAAAAAGGTTGCGAAATATCCACAATATTGAGGTAAAATCAGCATTAAAAAATTCCATATATAATATAAGGCGGAAATGTGTGTCACATAATTGAGTATACACTAGAATAAATTAATTCGTAATAACCACTTTTTATTTAAAATGTTTTGCATTTATATTTGTAACGATTCTTGTAGATTGTAATTCTTATTAAGTTCTGCATTGTAATAATTTTCGTGCCAAATTAATCCTAAATGAGCAATCGGAAGGAGACTTCAATAGAAGAGCGGAATTTGGTTATTAAATGGTCAGCTGAACGCAGATCTCTTCGCGAAATCGCTTCTTTGATTGGCAGAAGTCATGGGTGTATTCAAAACATCATTAAAAAATACCACAGAACTGGAACAGTGGTGAATACACCTGGAAGAGGACGCAAACAAATCCTCAACGATACAGCAAAAAGAACAATTATTCGCAGTGTGAAGAAAAATCCAATGAACAGTGCCCCGAAACTTGCTGCATCTGTAAGTTCAGTCATAAAGAGAAATGTCTCTGCAGAAACTGTGCGCAGGACTCTACGACATGCAGGCTATAATGGTCGTGTACCTAGGCGAAAGCCACTCAGCAGCGAAGTTAATCGTAAGAAGAGACTTTTATTTGCTAAAAATCACATCTCTAAGTCCCAAGATTTTTGGAAATCAGTGATTTTTAGTGATGAAAGTAAATTTAACCTTTTTGGATCCGATGGGCGTAGCAAAGTTTGGAGGCAACCTCGGACTGAGCTGCATTCTAAGAATACAATACCGACGGTCAAACATGGTGGTGGATCTGTCCTTGTTTGGGGTTGCATGGCTGCTGGTGGAGTCGGAGAACTTGTGTTTATCGATGGAATTATGAACAAGATGTTATATCTAAACATTCTTAAGAATCATCTTAAAGCTAGCTCCAACAAACTAGGTTTGGGATCGAACTTCATCTTCCAGCAGGATAACGATCCTAAGCATACGGCTAAAATTGTGAAGTTGTGGCTTCTGTATAACTGTCGCCAGCAACTGCATACTCCCCCACAGTCTCCGGATTTAAATGTAATAGAAAATTTGTGGTCTCATTTGGAGAAAGCGGTCAAAAAGCATCACATTTCAAGTAAGGAGTACTTGAAAACTGTTTTGAAAGAAAAGTGGGCTAAAATTTCAGTGGAAACCACAAAAACTCTTGTAGAATCAATGCCTGCACGAATACGAGCTGTTATTCGAGCAAATGGATATGCTGCAAAGTACTAATTCATTGTTACAAAGCATTTAATAAAACTGTATACTCAATTTTGAGACTCTTGTTTTTGCTTTGTACTATCTTTGAAATTTTTTTTATAAAAGCTATTTCAATATTTTGCATTTTTTCTTGCTATGTTGTTAGAGAACTAGACACACTATTATGTATAATATTTTAAAATATTTTCTTATGAATTTGATTGTTTTACACACAAATTTAGAAACGATCAGTTCGTGTATACTCAATTTTGGGAGCGACTGTATATCACAATGAATTTCCGTCAGAGAAGTAATACAAACAACGACTCTATTTCTTCTTCAGCAAATGCAAACATTAATAGTCTAACACGAAACATTGGTTTGGTACTAGACTAGGTAATATATCATTCGATATTTGTTGTGTTTTTGGAAAAAAAATGCCACATAATTGCTAATCGATTCACTGTAAACAAAACTTAATATCTGTTTTTTGAGCCGAGGAAACATATGTTTCTTTCAACTTTAGAGAATATAATCTTTTAGAAAATAGATATTATCGTTGTATATGTCTTTCAACAAAGCTTGTAATTTCAAATAAAAATTATGGTTATTTTGCGGTTTATGTGTTTTAATTTCATGTCATTTTATCCAATTATCCTCCACGAAAGAAAGATATACCTTTTTAGTGTTTTCTGGATGAACATAAATCTCTAATAAATTATTATCTTCTCATTACTGCAATAAAAAGAATTGCTTAATGGATGTAAACATTAGTTTAGCCAGATGTAAACATCTACTTTAAAATAATCGATATAACTTCTCATTCTTTTAATTATCATGTCAGATATGATAAAATCGTCCAGATCACGAGAAGAACAAGATAGAAAAATCATGCGTTAAGCACAGTTTATGAAACATTTCCCACACAATCAGAATACTAAAACTGAAGTTCGCCGTTCCATAAGGTGTCCACAATTATTATCTGTAGTCGGAAAAACACCTGAATTATTTTATGTAATAGATATTATCAGAGATTAGTGTTTTTTGGACAAACATAAATCTTTATTAATTATTATCTACACATTATTGCAATAAAAAGAATTGATTTTTGACATAAACACTAATTTAGCTAGAAATAAACATGTAATTTACAACAAGCAATTTAGTTTCTTATTCTTTTAGCTACTGTGTCAGATATGATAAAACCGTGCAGATCATGAGAAAAGCAAGGTAGAAAAATCATACGTTAAGCACAATTTATGAAACGTTTTCTACATATTCAGAATACTAAACACAAGTTCATCATTAAATAAGGTGTCAATAATTATCATCTGTACTCGTAAAAATACCCGAATTATTTTATGTAAGTATAATCGTTTAGAAAATAGATATTATCATTGTATACTTTTCCCCAAAGCTTGCAATTTCAAATAAAAATTATGGTTATTTTGCGGTTTATGTGTTTTAATTTCATGTCATTATATCCAATTATCCTTTACGAAAGAAAGATGTACCTTTTTAGTGTTTTCTGGGTGAACATAAATCTCTATAAATTATTATCGTCTCATTACTGCAATAAAAAGAATTGCTGTTTGAAGTAAACATTGATTTAGCCAGAAATAAGCATATAATATAATACAAACGACATAGTTTCTTATTTTTTTTTTTAAATTACTGTATCGATATGATATAACCGTCCAGATTACAAGAAAAACAAGATAAGAAAAATCATGCGTTAAGCACAGTTTGTGAAACATTTTTCGTACATTCAGAATAAAACACAAGAGCACCATTCAATAAGATGTCAAGAATTATGATCTGTGGTCGGAAAAATACCCTAATTATTATCTATAGATTACTGCAATAAAGAGAATTGCTCTTTGAAGTAAATATTAATTTGGCTGAAAATAAACGAAAGAAAGACATCTACTTTAAAACAAGTGACATAGTTTCTTATTCTTTTATTTATCGTGTCAGATATAATAACACCGTCCAGATCACAAGAAGAACAAGATAGAAAAATCATGCGTTAAGCACAGTTTATCAAACACTTTTCACATATTCAGAATACTAAAACAGAAGTTCACCGTTCTGTAAGATGTCAACAATTAGCATCTGTAGTAGGAAAAATACCCGTATATTTATAAAATATTTCAATAAAGAGAGTTCTTTGAAGTAAACATTAGTTTAACCAGAAATATTAAAAATAAAACATTGCCGTACATTTAAGGGGTTATGAAGTTTTTTCGACTTTAAAAAATTAATTACAGTAAAACCCCGGTAATTCGGATTAATTGGGACCAGACCCAATCCGGATTATCGAAAATCCGGATTATCCGGAGAATAAGAAAAAAGTGAATTAAAATAAAACATACGCACAGAAAATCACCTTTATGTTTAACTTATTGATTATTTACAGACAGTAAAAATGTTTACTTTGTAATAAAAAAGTTTGTAATTTTTTGCTGTGCCAGTTTTCTATACCTTTTGTGAGCCGTACGGTCACGCTTACCCACTTGAGCATAAGTAGTTCGTTGGGTGTAGTTTAAATAAGAGTTTAAATAAGAAAGCTTAAGGTATTCTTCCCAAAAGATTTGAGAAAAAAGTTTTTTTTATTCAGAATACGATGATGAATCAAGTTTATGCTATGGAAATTAACCAAATCGTTTCTCAATCGCTTGACCAAACCGATCCGGATTTACGGGGTCCGGATTTGCGGGGTTCTACTGTATATATTTTTTGAATTTTATGAAAGTTTTATACTTCCTGAATATTCTGTCGAAAATAATTTTTAAAAATTTAAACCCATACAGAGTTATAGCGATTTTTGTAGCTTAAGTTGTTAACCAATAGGTTAATTGTTGCAAAACTTAGCATGATTTTTTTTTTTTTTTTTCAAAACATCGTTTTTTAAAGGCAGCACACAAAATATTTTGGCAACGGATTGTCTTGCTTTGAACTGATTATCTTGCTAAAAATATGTACT
Source organism: Maratus speculifer (assembly GCA_964019185.1). Taxonomy (NCBI): domain Eukaryota; kingdom Metazoa; phylum Arthropoda; class Arachnida; order Araneae; family Salticidae; genus Maratus; species Maratus speculifer. The sequence continues at coordinate 30,267 of CAXHSM010000033.1, forward strand.
AAAATAAATACACATTACTAAATGGTACACTTATAAAAAGAATATATTTAAAACACATTTAAAAATTATCAACGTTTCATTCGTTTCTACGAACGTCGTCAGGATACAGTAGGAAAATGTTAAAGGTAATTTAAAGTTTCAAAATGTAAACACATACGTCCTCGAGCACAGTTGAGTTGAGATGAGAGTGCGTAAACTGCATAATTAATTATAGCATATTTTGCCAGATTTTATGAACAGAATATGATAAATAATCTTTACAAGCTCGCGGCCCGAGCTTAATGATTTTAATGGATTCTAAAAGTTTATTCACATATGGATTTTTCCATGGAATTGTAATTTCAGCTTCATCAAAAATTTTATAATTTTTTAAGTGTGTTTTAAATATACTCTTTTTATAAGTGTACCATTCAGCAATGTCTATTTACTTTAGTACATATTTTTATTATAATTTATGGCGCAATTGTCCAATTCATAATGATTATCTTGTCTAAAAAAAAAAAAAAAAAATCTTATGTGCTTTCCAAATTATATATATATATATATATAGATCTGGAAGTCGGGGGTTCATGAAAATTAACCGAAAATTTCCTGAATTGCTGATGTTTGGACTGCTGTAATAGGTAGCTTCATACGTTTTATAATGAAAGCTATTATCTATAAGTATTTATAAATCTTAAATACTCTAATATTCAGCTGTTCGTGTTGTTGTTTCATTTTACAATAATTAAGTACTTTCAAAGAAAACAATTCATTTGTATTGATGAGAATGATATTTTAATAAAAAACATCAAATGATTTTCAGGAATACCCCGCGTACGCATAAAAGCAAGATAAAATATCATAAAGCATAAGCATAAAGTCTCATTTTTAAAAAGCAATTTCAATCAGCGCAATATATTAATTTCGAATCTAATTTTTAATAAAAAGTACATAAAATTGCATCATAAACCCTCCGGAAAGTCATGAACGGCGTCAATTTACTACGTACCTAACGATATCAGGAAATCTCTCTTAAAATAAACATTATGGAGTCAGTCCTTTGTTGTTTGAATTGCACAATTTAATGCATTCGTCACGAATTTTAATAGTGCGCCCTCGTGCGGCTGCCTCGCGAATCCACCTTCATGAATATGCATAAGGCTTAGACGACCTATTTCCCTTTTATCTGTTTACGTTTAAAACCTTTTTTTTTAAATTGCTAACTCGATTTTTTTTTCATTCATGTTCAGTATGTAATGCTTGTCTTTAAGGATTTGTTTAGTAGTAAAATCAATTGCTGAGCAAATGCCGTTTTGGTGAATATCCATTGTAAATTCTATCTTATGATTGTACGGACTTGGGTAAAATTATGTAGGATGTTACAGTTGTAGAGTTCACCGAGTTCAAAGGGATCTTATATGTCGATAAAAGTATTTCTTCTTTTAATAATAAGTAATAATAATTCAATAATATTCGAAATTTTCAGGAAATTCGTACAGTTGGTAGTTGGTCATATTTCAAAATTCCCAAAATTGCCTATTTCCGTTTTACCGGTGTATTTTTAAAATCGTTTTTTATTGCTAACTCGATTTTCTTTTCATTCACGTTCTGTATGTACTGCTTGTCTTTAAGGATTTGTTTAGCAGTAAAATCAATTGTTGAGCGAATTTATGAATGTACGGATGCGAGTAAAGTTATGTAGGATATTATCGTCGTAGAGTTAATAAGTTTAAAGAGATCTTATGTTTCGAAAAAAAAAATATTTCTTCTTCTAATAATAAATAATATTAATAATAATTCTAGAAAGTTTGAAACTTTCAAGAAAATCGTACAGTTGTTCGTTAGGTCATTTGGAAAATTCCTAAAATTACCTATTTTTTTATATGTGTTTATGTTTAAAACAATTTTTATCGCTAGCTCGACCTTTTTTTTCATTCATTTTCAGTATGTACTGCGTGTCTTTAAGGATTTGTTTAGTAGTACAAATAATTTCTAAACAATTATTTTACAACGCTATGTTGGTGAATGTTCATTGTAAATTCAATTTTTACGATTATATGGATGTGTATAAAGTTATGTAGGATGTTAGAGTTGTAAAATATTCGAGTTCAAGGGAATCGTAAATGTCTGAAAAATTTATTTTTTCTTCTAACCTTCGAACCTGCTAACCTTCGAACAAACTCTCAAAAGTGTCCTTATGTGCATTTTCTTCATAATTATGGAACTGCTTTCTCCTATTATTTTATGCGTGCTATACATAGTATTCAAAATCCTTGCATTTGGGCAGCAGTATTTTTTCACAGAAAATTTTGCCTTATCTCAAAAGTTTAGTAGTTAACTATAATTCAAAAAATGCTTGTCCGTAAAAGTATTGCCAAAAAGTAATAATTGAAAACAATACATTTGTCTGGATAAAATTAATTGTCGCATATATTCGTTCTTTAAAAATTAATGCATACAACACAGATCCTTTTACTTTAAAACACGAAAGTTCCCATGAAAATTAACAAAAAGCTTGTCTATGCGATTAAACAACTAATATACGTTCTATACAACTAAATACGTCTTCTAAGCTCCAGACTTCACGACAAAACAAGCAATATGGGCCATTTTCAAATTCCGCTTACATATGCTGTCCAAGAATTAAATGAAGAAAATTCAAACATAAATTAATATTTAAGGTTTGATTTGAGCTATGCATTAGCTAAAGAAGACTACATTGATCATCTCTAACATGAAAAATAAAAAAAATCAATAAAAATTTTCAAGATATAAATTTTTAAAAATGGGATTCTAAGCAAAAATGCCTGTTCCATTCCAAGTTTATGAAATTAACTGTTATTTTTTAAGCTTAACCTTTTTTAAATAAATAGATTTAATTATTTTAAATATAAACTGTTAGGGTTCTATAATAATGAAAAAATTTGTTTACAAGAGATATTTTCTTTAAGAAATTAACATAAATCTTTTGTCCCTCACTTTGCGTCAAATCCGTTACCTTGTGATTATTTTAGTCAAAATAGGTTTCGAATTCTACCTAAAGTTAGCAGCAAATATTCGGCGATATAATTAAACTATTCACGCAACTACTACTTGCCATTTTTTACTCTTCAATTGTGAAGCAATGTAATAGTGGCAAGAATAAGCTTTTATCAAGGTTGGTATTTTTTTTTTTTTTATTGTTAAGTCTGTTACCATAAATTTTAATATTAAAATATTGTTTTTTGCCCTTTTGTAATTAAATATTGTTTACTAAATAGTTTCAGAAGGTATGTATATTATTATCTAAGTTAGAAGTTATACAAGCTAGTTCATTTCTAATAGTTTTATTTGAAATGTCAAGCCCGTTACTTGTAAAGTCTGTTACCATATTTGTAAGCGATGAAATGTAAGCTGCTAAGTAAGTTTACTAAATAGTTTTAGAAGGTATGTAAATTATTAGTGGTATGTAAATTATTCTAAGTTAGAAAATATACAAGGTAGTTCATTTCAATAGTTTTTTTTTTTTTTTTTAGTTTTATTTGAAATGTCAAGTCCGTTACCATGAAATGTAAGCGAATGGTGAAAATGGCCAAATAATTCTATTGATTTAATGGATTTTTTATTATATTGAACAATGGTTAATACTCTCAAAAATCGCATTCATATTCGTAATTAAGTGTTTTTTATACAATGTTAAAAAAAATCATCCTTTTTTTGCACTTGAAATAAAATGCAAAGAAAACAATGCTACAATTTTACCTTTTCGCAAGATTGTCACAAAGTTAAAATAACCTCCGGACTATAGCTCTCTAAAGTGTGCATTTCCTTCATAATTTTGAAACTGTTTTCTCCTGTACTTTTTTTAATACACTGCTACACAATTACAAGATAAAAATTAAACCTTAAAACTGCTATAACGAAGAGGTTATTTTACTACATACACTACACACCCATTTATTTTAAAACAACTAAAATTGTAAGGCGCAATAGATGTTAAAAAAAAAAAAAAAAAAAAAAAAATCACTGCTCAATTACATCTTTCTTTTCGCAAAAAAAGACGCAGGAAACTTAAAAAAAAAAAAAAAAAAAAAAAAACATAAAAAGGCAGTTTTGTTTTCCACCATTCGGCTAATGTGTCCGGCGCAAGTCTGCTACATGCGGTTACGTGAGTCACTGATTTGGATGCGAATTCAGCCTCATGAATATGCATGAATTCCCGCGTTGACCCCAATTTAGCTGAAGTTTTTTTTTTTTTTTCTTGTTTACTTTTTCTTTTCTCTCTCTATCTTCTCTCGTCTCCGGAAATTTTTTTATTGTATTTATTTAGTTATTTTTATGGCATTTTTTATGCATCTATCGTCTATCCTTCCCTTTTCTTTAATTCATGAGAAGGTATTTTCTTCTCTTTGTGTAACGCTATACAGACGTGTATCGTTTTTTACATGTGCACGCTTGGAGAACGTAATACTTTCAGCGCCCATGGTTTTTTGAACTAAAAGTGAAAAATGCGTTTTATTATTAAGGGTGTGAAGAATTTATTCATATAAAAACGACCGTTATTACTCTTTTTTTGCAATATTCAAAATTTATATATACGCGAATTGACTTCGCGTCATAAATTTTTAGCTAATTGTTTGTTAAATATTTTTAAAGTCTACAAAAAAAGAAAATTATAGCTAGTTTCAAATTAGGTTGTATGTGTATGTTAATTGTATTTTCAATACGCTTCAGAAAATAAATAAATAAGCAAAATTTATCAACCACTTTTCCATGATTAAAATTTTCGACACATTACGACCAATGCAGAAAGCAATCACAGTTGTGTTTGTGGGCACTGAATTTAGGGTATGGAGGCTTTATTCATATAAAAACGACCATTATTATTCTTCAAAGTTTATACATACGCGAATTAATTTAGTGCCTTAAATTGTTAGCTAATTGTTTGTTGAGCATTTTCAAAATCTTGGAAATAGAAAATTGTGGCTGGTTTCAAATCATATTAAGTATGAATGTTAAGTACTTTTATAAGGTGGTTCGAAAAATTAATAAATAAAATTATCAACATTTTCTGCATGATTAAAATTTTCATCACACTGTGACAATTGCAAGGTCTCCACAGGCATCTATTTTTTTACTCTACTTTAAAATAAAAATCTTTTAAATTAGCTTTCACAAGATAAATATGTTACAAAATATATTTCTTTAATTAGTGGTGCTAATAGAATATAAAAATAGTCGCCTGTGGCGGCCCTGCAACTGCAGGAAACATTCACAGTTATACTCATGGGTAGAATCACATTTATTATGCGAAGACTTTTAAGGCTTTCACATTTACGATGTGAAGGCATTGCATGTATAAAAACGACCATTATTACTTTTTTTCTTTTATCAAGTTTCAAAGTTTAATACATGCGAATTAACTTAGCGACATGAGTTTTTAGTTAATTCTTTGTTGAACATTTTCAAAATTTTCAAAAAAGAAAACTGTATTTTAAATAAGATTAGATGTGCATGTTAAGTGATGTTAAAAGGCGTTAATGAACATTTTATTTGTGACGTTTATTAAACAATTTCAAAATCTTCAAAAAAATAAATTACAGCCGATTTCAAATAAGACTAGATGCGTAGGTTAAGTACTGTTAAAAGGCGTTTCAGAAAATAAAACAATGAAATTTATCATCAATTTTTGTATGATTCAAATTTTAACCACATTACAACGATTGCAGAAATCAATAACAGTTGTCTTCATGGATATACAGTCGACTCTCGTTAATTCGAACTCCTCGGGACCACAAGGAATGTTCGAATTATCCAGTGTTCAAATTATGGAAAGTATGATAGGAAAACATGCTTAATATCGTACTATTACAAAGGAATTAATGTTACAGTAACTTTTAAATTTATTTAGGCTGTTATCATCAGATGACTTAATATTACATTTGAAGATATGAATTAATAAACGAACTAAGGGATTAGGAACAAATACAATGGAAGAAGAGGTGTCATTGATGGGCAGACGGGGCACTAAGAAAGTGGATATCAAATAAATGGGATTTTATGTATACTAGTTTTAGAACGATTATGACAAAAATGAAAGAAAGAAAGAGGAAAGTTATTTTAACGATCTAAAGTCCGTGGCAAATAAAAGAAAAATGAAAAATCGGAATTCTCGTTAGTTCCAATTAAACGAAGTCAAAGGATAATGAGTTCGAATAAATGAATATTTTTAATGTTATTCTGCCCTTGAAAATTTCGGAACTTCATGTTTAGTTCGAATTAAGCGAAGATTCGATTTATCTGATTTCGAATTAACGTGAGTCGACTGTATTACATTTAGAGTGCGAACGTTTTATTTATGTAAAAACGACAATTATTACTCATTATCCTCCCTCAAACTTCAATGGTTATTCTTACGCGAATTAATTTAGCGACCAAAGATTTTAGATGATTGTTTGTTGAACATTTTCAAACTTTTCAAAAAAGAAAACTGTATACAGCTTGTTTTAAATCAGATTAGATGTGTTTAATAAGTACAGTAAAACCCCGATAATTCGGATTAATTGAGACCAGACCCAATCCGGATTATCCGGAGAATTAGAAAAAAATTAAATAAAATAAAACATACTTACAGAAAATCCCCTTTATGTTAAACTTATTGGGTATTTACAGACAATAAAAATGTTTACTTTGTGATAAAAATGTTTGTAATTTTCTGCTGTGCCAATTTTCTATACTTTTTGAGAGCTGTACGGTCGCGAATCCGCTTGAGCATAAATACAGTAAAACCTCTAAATAACGGACACCTTGGGAGTGCAGAAATTGTCCGCTATTCGGAGGTGTCCGCTATTGGGAAAATCTCAGCGATAGAAAAATTGCTAATGGGTGCTTAATGTTTCATTAGTCGATTTAAAAGTGTCCTAAAACCTCTATTATATGATTAAACCAGAAATTAAAATAATTTTTAAAGCAATAAAACTGAAATAAAATTGTACACACCTTTATCCTTTGCTTATTACATTCTTACAAAAAAAGAAAAAAAAAAAAAAAAGGTACAAAAGTATGCTTTCACTTGCGATTACATGTAGTTTGTTTTTCAATGTGACGTTTTAACTCTGCCAGTAGTTTTAATTCTTTAAAATCGTCTTTTTCTTAGAAAAAAAAACGTTTAATTGTTTATTGTATTTTTCTGCTTCTTAAAAGCACACAATCTTCAATCATCCGAGGGTGTGGGGGGGAGGTATGTAGGGGATAAATGTAGGAGGGAGAGGGGGATTTTCTCCAGCGCATCCCCACATTTATCTGTGATCACAAAATTTGTGATGCATTGCCCTGATAAATTTAGAGGATTTTTATTTTCTTTTTCCTCGTTAAAAAATAATTTTTTATTCTTCTTTGCCAAAATTACTGTCCGCTATTCGGAATGTCCGTTATTCAGAGGTTAAACATACAAAAATTAAAGTTTTGGGAGTGGGGATTTGAAAACTGTCCGTTAAATAGAGGTGTCCGCTATTCGGGAGTGTCCGTTATGGAGGTTTTACTGTAGTTCGTTGGGAGTAGTTTAAAAAAGAGTTTGAATAAGAAAGCTTAGGGTATTCTTCCAAAAAAAATTTCAGAAAAAGTTTTTTTTTTTTTTTTTTTTTTTTTTTTTTTTTTTTTATTCAGAATACGACGATGAGACAGAGTTATGGTTAATGTTATGGAAATTAGCTAATCGCTTCTCAAAAGTGAAAAAAAAATAAATAAATAAAATCGCCGAACCGATCCGGATTAACGGAGTTAGTGGTTCCGAATTAGTGGAGTTCTACTGTACTTTTAAAAAGCATTAATGACAATAAACAAATAAAATCGATCAAAAATTTGTATGATTCAAGTTTTCAAAATATCAAGTAGACAATTGCAATAAGATGTCACGGTTGCCATCACGATTGCAAAATAGCATTTGTTTAATCACGTAATATCATCACACCATATATGCGTAGATGCCACAAACCAGATCTAATGTTTCAACAGTGAATCGCCTGCATCAATAGATTTCTCCCATAAGCTATTACGAAATATACTTATATTGAGCATTATTGAAACAGCTAAAATCATTGTAAGAATTCTAACACTTTGAAAACGCATTTGTTTTAATTGAAAATAAATTAATGCGAAATATAAAAGCAGTAGGTCTTGATTACGTCTATTAAGTCCCCACACTAGGCACAGAAAAAGACCTGGATGATAATGTAAAGTCTATGGGGGCGTTCTTTACAAATATCTCGCTCAAATTTTAATATTTTTACATGATTTTTTTGCATAGGATAGCTGAGGACGATCCACAACCGGCCTCGTTTTTACTTTTTCAATTTTGGTTTCAATTTTTTTTAAATTACTTTAAATTTTAAAACCGGTTTAAACCGGTTCTGAAATTGAAACTATCATAATATAAAAAATATATAAGCAAAATCGAAAAGTAAAAACCAGATCGGTTGTAGATTGTTTTCAGCTATCCTATGCAAAAAGAATCTGAAACCAAAATTGAAAAAGTAAAAACTAGGCCGGTTGTGGATCGTCCTCAGCTATCTTGTGCAAAAAAGTCATGTAAAAATATTAAAATTTGAGCGAGATATTTGCAAAGAACGCCCCCATAGACTTTACATTATCATCCGGGTCTTTTTCTGTGCCTAGTGTGGGGCCTTAATAACTACATCATCATCATAATAATAATATATATTCTGCAACGAAAAGGTGAGAACTTATATTATAAATAATTATTTTGCTTATAAGATGTCACTAATAATAAAACATTTAAAATCTATTTTTTATTTAAAATAATTCATAAAAGAGAAATTTATTGTAAAAGTTCACATGTTTGTAACAGTATGCTGTCGTTTTGCATACTGAGCATATGCATTGAATGATTGAACGATTTGCAGGATAACTTCATAGTAGGGACACGGACAGTGTCGAATTATATAGAGGGCGTTACATTTAATTTGAATTCAAGAATTATTTATTCAGTTTTTTATGTTCATTGTGTTTGTAATTTTTTTATTTACATTTTGAAGATGACTCAATAAAAAGGAATTGAAACATATAATTTTTAGTATATTTTAAATGTTTTATTACTAAAGTAACGTCTTATAATCAAAATATAAAGCAAATTCTTAATTTTTCGTTGTAGAATATAAACTATTATTATTATGATATAGGAAAATAAATTGTTTTGGAAGGGAAGATCATTCTCAGGTAATGATAAAAAGATATGAAATTTTGCGATTTTGACAACGATTACCTATTTTTCATCTTTTAATAATATAAATTAAAAAATATATGCAACTTATTTCTTCGAGGGAGTAAAGAAGAGCGGATAGTAAAATGAATAACGATTTATAGATTCTTTTAACCTTCAACATCTATTATTATTATACCTTATACAAGTATAATCAAAGCTGCTTATAGATTTTTTTAAAACTCATTTAGGTGAAAATAACAATAGAAAGTAAAATAAATAAAACATTCCTGCATTCCTGTCCTTAAATTCGCTATATAAGTTGTCTATATATCGAAGGTATTACATACTTAACATAACATAACTTTTACTGTTTCACAAGCTGCAATTCGTATAAGTGCCATATTCGGTTCTTTTTTTTTTTTTTTTTTTTTTTTTTTTTCAGTATACTTTTTTCCGAGGTCGTTTTTTTTCTGTACCCTTTTTCTCCCACCTCACTACAGACCATACGATAAACCTCATGACACAAACATATAAAAGTAAAATAGGTACTTTAAAAATAAATAAATAAACAGCAATTCACATTACCAGATGGATGGCTTCATGCTCACGTCCCACATTTACGCACAAAGGAATAAAAAGCGATTACATAGGAAGTTTAAATTACTAACATCGTATGATTTCTCCCTCTGTCCCATGCTGTATATAATACAGTATAAACTAATGCAGTCTCACAAACAATGGAGGCACGTTAAAATAAAAGAAAAAAGAAGACAGACAACCACAGGTGGCAACCGTAGGTGAAACGCACATGGTCAATCTAAAACTATCATTTAAGTCAAATAAAAATAATAAGTACTAACTACTGTTTCAATTCTTTGATAACTATTATATGTAACTGTCACACATTTGGTGACAGATACATGAATGATGACACATTAAGTATTTGTCCAATAATATATATAAAAACAATCTCGCACGCACATGTATATAAAACCGCACATGGTCAATCTAAAAATAGCATTTAAGTGAAATAAAAATAATAAGTACTAACTATTGCTTCAATTCGTTGATAACTAACTATTATATTTATGCCTAAGTGGGACAAGATCACCAGATCGCTAGGATCCGGTGTAGACCCTATTTGTCCCACCCGGAATGTTCCCCGGCATGTGGGGATTCATTACAATAACTTCAACAAAAAAAAAAAAAAACATAAAATACATAATATACAGGCTGTATACAACATCAACACAGTGGTATGCGCGCCGGAGACCTGCTCCATCGCGACAAGTGGCGCTACGACTGCCAAAAGCTCAACAAAGGCTCTAACGCGACAGCGGGCAGTCTTAGGAGAGAACGGTTAAGTGGTAAGATTGGCCAGGTCCATAAGGAAGTGATAAATTTGTGCCAATTGACGGAGTAGTTTTGGGCGGGTTAAGATATTTGTGAGCCAGGTATCTGGGCGGGAATAAGGGTTCTTAAGGTGCCAGGCCTCTGTGAGTGTGCAGAAGAAATAGTAGTGGTCTGGAGACCCTATGGCCCCACACTCACAGAGGTCCGTATCTGAGCGTTTAAAATAATTTAGGTATGTTCTGAATGGACCATGGCCGGAGAGGAATGCTGATGTGGGAGGGGAGAAAGCTAAGAGATTGTATGAGACTTTTGGGATAAGGGAATAGGTGTGCCTGCCTTTGCTTGAGGCATCCCAGTAGAGTTGCCAGTCAGAAAGAATGTTTCTTTTGAGGAAGTGGCGAACATGAGACGGGGGAACAGGAAGGGGGATATCTATGTTTGGACGTGAGGTGGCCTCCTTGGTCAGTGCGTCAGCTAGCTCATTGCCAGCTATGCCGATGTGAGCGGTGACATGGCCGAGAGAGACCCTATGGACGAGAGTTTTTAAGATAACTTTTATCTTAAGCACTAAAGGGTGTTTAGTTCTATGGGCGAATATTTCTTGTAGGCTTGAAAGGCTGTCACTATAAAGGTGAAAAAAAGTAGTATGAGGATAGAGAACAATCCATTCCAAAGCCCGCAGGATTGCGAAGAGTTCTGCTTGGAACACCGAATTGTTATCTCCAATCCTGCAAGCCCACTGATGAATAACAACACTGTCTTTGAAAACACAGAAGGATGATGCTACTCCCGTCTCCGTGTGTGAACCATCGGTGAAAATGGCTGGATTTTTCGAGGGGCTGTAAGAATGCTTATTAACATTAACTTGAAGATAGGATGTCTCATCCGCCGGATGCATAGTCCAGCTGTGGACTTTTCTTTGTAAGAGCAAGTTAGGGAAAAGTGCTGACTGTGTTGGTTCGTGTTCTAAGTGTAGTATTCTGTTTTTCTGAAATTCGTAAGCGAGTGTTAAGTGTATGGGTGGAATGCCAGTAAGTACTGTAAGTGCATCCGTTGAGATAGTTCTATAACCTCTAACCATTTGCAGAAGGAATATGCGCTGGATAGAGGCAAGTTTTTGCTTAGCCACTTTGGTTAGCGAACCTCCCCAAACGCCCACACAGTAAAAGATGATGCGTTCAATGATTATGTGGTACCATGTTTTTAACATATTGGGCTTGATGCCCCATGTTTTTGATGTTAATTTACAGGAATTATGGTAGTAATTTAAAAGTTTAATTTTTAGTGCTTTGATATGTGGAATCCAGCTCTGATGTTTATCAATAATTACACCTAATAATTTAAGAGTATGAACGTGGTGGACGCTAACCCCATTGACTCGCATCACGGGCTTGCGTTTGAGTTCTCTTGGTTTAATGAAGGTTAAAGCTTGGGATTTTCCGGGTGAAAGCTGGAGATGAAGGCGAGCCAACAACTGGCAAAAAGCAGGGAGAGCTCTTGCCGCTTGCAGTTCGAGATCCAGACGACGACGGCCCGAAAAAACAAAGTTGAAGTCATCTGCGAAGGAGTAAAAATTGAAGCCTAATTTCTCCAATTCTTTTAGCAAGACATTGGCAATAAGCAGCCAAAGGATTGGGCCCAAGCACGAACCTTGGGGGCAACCCTTTTCTAATGGGTGAACTGAAGTTCCTGAACCCCAGTTGATAAGAATGCTACGAAATTTAAGATATGTTGCAATGGTTCCAGCTATGTTTCTCGGGCAGCCGATTTCACGTAATTGTAATAAGATGTCCCGCCACTCTACATTGTCGAAAGCACCTTTAATATCTAAGGAGACAATGAGCACAGGAGGTAAGAATTGCAAACAAAGCCTTTTCACATGATCTGCCTTCTCTGAATCCGTATTGTCTGTGATGAAGTAAGTTATTAGATTCAAGAAAGTGGTTAAGCCGAAATACAAGTAATTTTTCTAATAATTTGCCTAAGGATGGTAGTAGGCAGATTGGGCGGTAAGAAGAAGGTTCTGAGGAGTCTTTCCCTTGCTTCAGGAAATATACTACTTCCCCTTGTCTCAGAGTGAGCGGGAAGTAATGGTGAGTGAGACAGAGATTAGCCCAACGCGTAAAAATTTTGGGAATTACATGGAAAGTTAATTTCAGAATTTTAAAGTCTATACAGTCCGGACCTGGAGCTTTTTTGTCATTAAACGTACGTAGCGCGGTTGCTACCTCAGCTTTTGAAAAGGGTTTGTCGGGGGGTGCATCAAAAGTAATGTCAGAATTATCTCCTGGCGGATATGAGGAGGGGCCAAAAAGATGTTTGGTGAGGTGCTCCATGTTTTCCTGCCTAGATGATCGGCTGGGTGGCAGTTCGAGCTTAATTTCATCAGGAGTGAAAAACTTTCCTGTGAAAAATTTTTGAGCTGTTCCGAAAGGGTCTGTTTGATTTGTGCAGAACTTTTGCCAGGCAGCATTTCTCGCATCCAGTACACTGCGCTTATATTTAGCGGAGAGAAGACGATAATTGGCACTGAGATTGCGATAGTAATCCGTGTTAACATCTTCTGTTAGTCTGAGTCTTTTTAGTTTCCTCCTCAGTGCCGTGAGGTGATTACGCTTAGTCCTAAGATCGGAGGTCCAAAACGAGAATGACTGCTGCCTCCGAGTGTTCTTTAATCTAAAGGACGCTTTGGCTGCTGTTTTCATGGTTTCTAATAAATTAATGTTAAAGTCGTTTAATTGAGTGGTATTTGTAACGTCCTTTAGGTGTTGATTCAGGATTGGTTTGTGAGTTTTAATAACATGCGAGAATTTACGGAAGTTACCTCTTGCAGTATTGAATCTTCTTTGTGAAGTGTATAAGGGTGTTATTTCGAAAGAAAATCTTATATAATTATGATCTGAGTCATTGTGGACATCTTCAACTTGCCATTGCCGAATTTTCGGTAGTGTTGGGGGATTTACCAGAGTGTGGTCTGGAAAACCCTCAGCTATTTTCTCTCCTTTGCTGTTATATTTTTGAAATGTAGGTATAGTGTTGTCGATATTGGCAATGACAAGATTTTGAGCAACAATATGTTCGATGAGGCATTCTCCACGGTCATTTTCGTAGTCATATCCCCAGAGTGGAGATGTAGCATTGAAATCACCACCGCAAATGAAGAAATGCCTCTGTGTAATGAGGTGTTGCCACTCTTCGAGGGTTTCCTCGAAATCTGATTTTGGTGCTGCATAAGTCGAGCCAATTATGAGTTTTCCCTCCTTAGCAGTAACTGTGACAAAAGCGCAATGTGTGCCTGTGTAAAGATGTGAATAAATAAGGCTAGTGTTCTGAATGACAAGATGGGCACTCTTTGACGTGGACGGGAAGACCGCCCAGGAAATAGGAAAGTCCGTGAGTGTGCCCTCTCTGTTGCAATATGCGTCTTGCAGAAGAGCAATGTCAATGTTTTCACTGATAAGATAATCTCTCAGGGTTGAATTTGCTGCTTTGCAATGATTTAAGTTAACCTGGAGAATTTTGATGTGACCGAAAGGTGGGCAATCCTTAAATTTTTGATCAGAGATTGGTGAAGCATTACTTAACGAGTTGAACCTGAAGTGAAGTTTTTGATGAAGGTATTTCTTCTTTGTAGGTTATATTTGTAAATTGGGCATTTATTTGAATCGGCTGAATGTGGAAAATAGTCGTCGGAGTGTAGGCAATTGACACAGTGAAATTTCGATGGGTCATTTTTTGTCGAGCATGTAGATGAGTTGTGTGTTCGAGTGCAGTATGCGCAGGATGCTTGGAATCCGCAATTTACCTCTGAGTGTCCGTAACGCTGGCAATTGGCACATCTTATTACCGGGCGATATTCGGATATTTTACATGAGTTAAAACCGATTAGAAGACGTCCAGATTTCATTAAGTAGAGAGCAATTGTGTCATCCACTTCTAAGACTAGTTGGTATGTCTGTGCTTTCTCCCTTTGGATCTTTTTGTGAATCGTTATTGGGAGTTCTAAATTTATGTCGTCCAAGATTTTCTCGGTGACTTCCTCTGGTTGTATAAGATTTGGGATTCCGAGTATGATTAATTTTTTCGATTTTATTGCCTTATATACTACTTCTGTCATTGTTTTAAGGTGTTGTATTTCTTCTATTATATGCAGCAGTTTATCTGTGTCGTCTTCACTTACTGATTTGATTATGAGTGTGTTGCGATCTCTCGCTTCTTCACAGAAAATCGTAGGCAAGTCTTTATGGTTTTTTGTTTCTTCATTTAATATTGAGCGAATTGTTGAGAGTGACACATTTGAGTTGCGCAATCTTTTCAGCAGAATTGCTGATTTTGAGGTTGTCGTTGGATTCTTGGCTGGTGTTTTAATTTTGTCGGAATATAGAGGTGCTGAATAATTTCTGTTTTGTTGATTTTCAGCTTTACTTTGATCATCTTGTGTTTTCAAGTTACTCATGATTTCTTCTGTGTTGTTTTGGATTACTTGTAACTTGGTTTGAAGATCTTGAAATAATTCCTTGCCGGGTGGAAAATTTTCTGACGTTTCATTTATTCTTTGCAATTGTTTCTGTAAATCTATTTCTATTTGTTGCAGTTGTTGAGTCTTTTCTGTGATTTCTCTGTGTAGCTTTTTATTTTCTTCTTTAAGATTAAGTGTTTCACTTTCTCGGTGATCTTTTGGCATTTTCAAATATACTAATAGCTGTTGTTTTCTCTCTTCGCTTTGTGCCTGTGACTTAGTCAGTTGCTCTTCTTTGAAGTTCAAGTCTTCTTTTAGAAGTTGGAATTGTTCATTCCAAGTGTCTTTTTCTTTTTGGAGTTGTTGGAGTTTGTTCTGTAAGTGAGGTATTTCTTTTAGATTATTCTCCATGACTGCTAATTGACCCTGGATTAATTGATAATATTTTGTTGCCTCGTCCCTGGAACCTTTGACGCGCGTTTTCATCAGATCATAAAGGATCCTTATCAATCCTGATGTTGGCAATTTTTCCGCTTCTTCAGGAACAAATTTCTGAAGATATTTACTTTTCTGCAGAGAGGTTATACTGCTTGACACTAGTCCTGGAATCTTTGTCTTACTTTTTTGAACTGGTTGTTCACTCTTTGACTGATGTTCCATTCTTGGGGATGTAAGATCAGGGAAGGAAGAGGATCTATCTTTACGTTGGATTCTCTTTTCTAATTCCAAAGACTCATCCATATTTGTTGAATTATATGATGGCTATTTTGTACTAGCCCTTATCAAAAAGGTTTTTAAAATTTTTTTTCAAGTATAAAATATGCAAAATACCAGGCTTCGTCAGAGCCCCCTACATGTCTCGATGAAAGAAAGGAATATAGATGGATTATAGCATAAACCGGTGAACTTGTTCACCGTAAATGGCTAAGATAAAAATTAAAAATAAGTTAATATTAAAAAAATAATTATAATAATAATTAAAAAAAAAAAAAAAAAAAATAGACTAATTTTGAATAGTTTTTGGAATAAAGAGGGGAATATTTAATGGAAGTGGTCTAAACGAAGAATGTAAAGAAATAACTAATACGTAGTTGAAATGAAAAAATGTGCTGCTAATAAAAAAGAGAAAAATTTTGTTTGTTTCTGTGCTTATTATTGTCGATCCCTGCCCTTGACATTCTCAAGAACTACTGGACATATATACCAGAGTGAGAAGCGTGTAATGAATTAACTTGAGTAAATATACTATTTTTATCACAAATATACAAATATATAGTACACATACACACACATATACATATACATACATACATACATATACACACACACATGCACATATACATACACGCACATACATATACACATACATATATACATACATATATACACATACATATTTATATCCATATATATATTTTTTTACATTAATATTTTTTTTTTTTTTTTTTTTTTTGTTTTATATATATATACACATATATATATACAGAAAAAATATCCCGGTAAGAAAAATGCGTATATGAATCTTGAGTAAATATACCAATTTATAAATAGTTATCTGCTCAGTTATTTCAAAATAAATACAGTAAAACTATTAAAATATGTTTGGAATCACTCTCCGCCACAGCAAAAAAAAAAAACAGTAATAGGAGCAAAATGTAAGTTGTATTGGTGTGCCACATACTATGCATCATATATTGATCTACATTTTAAATTACAATATACATTGAACATTATACGAAATAATTAGACTTTAGGAGAATTACAATACTTGGAATAGGGAGGGACCTCTTATGGGCTAACCTGTTATTGAAGTTTACCTAGCAGCGCTTAAGCTGGAAATCTCCAGACACCTATATTATAAAATGCTCCATAGAGGGGGGGGATGAAAGTTAAATAGTGACAAGCGCTCTTAGAGAAAAAAAAAAAAAAAAAAAGATAGAGGTGCAACATGCCTGTATTACGGTGATAATTTTGAATAGTCCCGAGAGTAGTTTAGAAGATGAAATTAACCCGATAAGGGGCCGCGGCGTGGCCCAAAACAGCAGGAGAGATCAAATGAAGGTAGAATTGAGCTGTGGGGGTCAGTAGCTTTCAGTAGACATGTTACACCAAAAATTGAAGACTCCCCCCCCTGCCCCCCCCAGGGGCGGTCCCCTTACAGTTACCGGGGAAATTCAAAACCCAGAAAAAAGTCTGTGCAAAGCCAGTCTAGCCAAAACATTTCTCCACGCTGTAGCACCCATAGAACAAGAGATATAAGCTGTTAAAGATTGAAAAGAAGTGAAGAAATGAGCCTTTTTGAGTGAATGACCAACAGGGGGGGTCTACAGCCCCGGGGGTGCAAAATTAATAAAAATTTTTAAATGAAGGTGATAGACAATTGAACGAGCGAAATTTTAAGGTATATGTTAGGGGGGTACGTACCCTTTCCCCCCCCTGGACTGGCCTTCCAAGATAAGATATTTTGAACTTAAAAAATTTTAATCATTTCCTCACTGTTCAATAAGATCTTTTAATGAGGAGGTCTGGGAGGGCCCAGCAGCCCTAATAGCCCCTATAGATCGAAAAAAAATCAGAATGGATAATTAATAGATAAATTGAAGAGGATTAAGTTAATAAAGACAAGGAATAATGCTATCAGAGTATAATACATGCTGTAATGGTTACCCGCAGACCTTCATACCTGCAGCTAGACTACTAAATGCCCATGATATTACAAAAATCATTAAATCCGGAGAATAACTGTGTGGCAACACCATACCTCAAGCCTCTAGAGCAATTAATACCATTGAAAATATTTTAAATAAATAAACTAGCTATTAAAAAGGAACAACAAGAGATGGCAACTGGACATTGCCTCTCTACACTTTAGATCTTTAAGCTCTCTAAGTTTATAATTGAGTTGATCCCTTAGATCAGCAACGGACCACAGTTTACGAGCTGGGGGACCAGCTATAAACTTCTCAACTTGTTCTGAACTTGGGCGGGAAGTGCTATACCCAAGCGTCGTAATGGGAGACATTTAAAAACAATGATAAACACTTTATAAAAACACTATTAGAGACACTTAAAATATTAAAAAAAAAACAATAAAAAGCATGGCGGAGAAAAGTTCAAACATTACTGTAGACATACAAATGCATTATTTTAAGTTAAGAGAAGAATTAATATTTTTAATTGATTTTTAAAAATAGTTACTCCCTATTGGGACCACATAAGCATATTATAAAAACGAACTCAAAACATTTTTCAAAAATTTATTTGAATAACTTAAAATAGTCAAAATGCTATCGGAATAGCGGCGGAGCAAAGATAAATCATTAAATTATATATAATGATCACTTTTGTTAAGATACTATTATAATTTAGTATGTTACAAGGTAAGTAAAAATGTAAACAATGCAATTTTCAATGGGGGGTATTAAAAGCACTCGTCATTGCGTTAACAAACTATTTTGAAAGATAATTTAAGCATAGTAAATAAATAGAAAACTTAAAAGAACTCTATCTAAAACATTGAAGAAACTATAATAAACGAAGAATAATACCTAATATGAGATTTTAAATTAATATAATATATATATAAACACTTTAAAAATGACATCTATCGTAGCGATAGCAACGGAAGGGATTGACAACGGTTTATTAAAGTACCCATAACATCGTTAATATGTTACGTAGAAAAACAAATTATACCTCAAAATGTTCAGAATAGATTTGAGTATCAATAATAAATGACAAGATAGCAAAATAATTAAGCATAATTAGAGTATAAGCACAGAAAGTTATCAGTGTAGTTGCAATGGCTGGTTGCCTGGGGACGAGATTAAGTAAAAAGCTTAAAAGTTTAAATAACTATATCTCGGCAACCACTGCACCGATTTTGAACGAACAAGTGCCAAAATGATCAGCGGCACTTTAGGAAAAGAATGAGACATGATTTAAGGCCCTAACTTACCTGGTTCCTAAGCCTTTAGCCCTCCATGATGAGCTCAGCAAAACGCGACATACTACGGTGATGGCCTGGCGGGGACTCTAACTAACTATTATATGTAACTGTAACACATTTGTGACAGATACATGAATGATGACACATTAACTATTTGTCCAATAATATCTATAAAAACTATCTCACACGCACATGTATATAAAACCGCACATGGTCAGTCTAAAACTAGCATTTAAGTGAAATAAAAATAATAAGTACTAACTATTGTTTTAATTCTTTGATAACTAACTATTAGATCTAACTGTCACACATTTAGTGACAGATACATGAATGATGACACATTAACTATTCGTCCAATCATATCTATAAAAACAATCTCTAATGCTGAAAGGGCAAAGTTCTTGCGGAGATAATATAACTATTGCAATTCGGCAGCCATTGTGAGACGAGACAAGAGGATTTTTCACTCTAAAACTATCATTTAAGTTAAATAAAAAAAAATAGGTACTAACTACTGTTTCGATTCTTTGATAAATATTAGATGCAACTGTCACACATTTGGTGACAGATACATGAATGATGACATATTAACTATTCGTCCAATCATATCTATAAAAACAATCTCTAATGCTGAAAGGGCAAAGCTCTTGCAGAGATAACATAACTATTGCAATTCGGCAGCCATTGTGAGAGACGAGGCAAGAGGATTCCTCAATTTGTGAGATTTTTATCTGAAATACACTGTGCTTTGGATCTATGTGTATCAATACGCAATAAAAAAAAAGTGGAAGACCTGTACTTAAAAAAATATATCTGGATGTCACCCAATGTACTATGGGCCGACGAAATTGCAGGTTCCAATTGTTTGGATTGTGGCTGATGGCTCATTTCTGGCCAGCAGTTATCTCGCGTAGATGGTTCGAATGATTGGGTATCGCTCAATTTGGAAGAGATAAAAACTCAGAATTTCCCGATTTCGAATTCGGTTCACGTACGTGGGCGAAGTAACGAACGCACTTTTTTTTTTTTTTTTTTTTACCTTCATTTCCTTGACCAAGATGGAAGACATTCGGATGCTTCGGGCGTAGAAACAAAAGAATAAAAAGTGAGTGCGAACAGTAATCAAAGAAAACATACACAGACGTCATTGAAAAGTAGATGATTTATGGCCTCAATAAAAATCATATAAATGTGTATTATTTCAAAAATGTCTGTTTTAGATTGCATTAAGATAGACCAGAAGAGTTTCAACTCACAAAGTAACAGAAACAAACATAATGAAAAAGTAAGAATAAAAAATAGTTGTGGAATTTCAGATCATTTTCTTAAAAAAAAAAAAAAAAAGAAAGAAAAAAGAAAAGAAAAAGAAATTGTATTCACTTCCATTTAATCCCCCCCCCCCTTCTCTCCCGAAAAAAACTACTGTATGGAAAAGAAAACTATTTCCGCCAAAGAACTATAATTATTATTTATTAAAGAGTTCCTCTATAATCGATATTCTTCAAAGAGTAATGACAACTTATATTTGTTTAAATTTTATTAAAAACGTTGCTTAATAAAAACCATATAAATGTCTGTTATTAAAAAAATATCGGTCTTAGATTGCTTTAAGATATATCTAGAGGATATTGAACTCAAAAAAGCGACAGAAACAAACATACGAAAAAGTAAAAATAAAAAATGGTTGTGGAATTCCAGGTCATTTTCAAAAATTTTTTGGTTTCATTCCCATGTATCAAAATTACAAATAAAAAGAATATTGCCCAGTTAAACTGATGGCATTGAGCTCACAGGCTAAGCATACTAATTGTACATTACAGCCTTGTATTTTCGTTAATTCCGTTCGAAAAAAAAATTAAGAAGGGGAAACAGCTCTCCCCTTTCTCCTTTTTTATACTTAATCATTGAACTTCCTAAACTATCAAGTACATGCTTTATCATATTAAAAAATCTATATCCAAAATTCAGAGCAAATCGGATAATTCTTAATAAAAACCCATTTAGCATTTATATAATTTAAGAGGAGTTATTCCCCTCTTTTATACTTAACCATTAAACTTCCAAAACTATTCAGAGATTTGAACGAAATCTGACAATTCTGACTGAAAAATCCATTTATGCAAGTTAAGGGGAGGGGCATTAGAACCCCCGTTCCCCCTGTTTATACTTATTCAATGAACACCTAATAAAAGCCACGGTATCGCCTCATCCGAATGATCCTATATCTAAATTTTGAACGAAAATCGTTAATTCTGCATGAAAATCCCGTTTATATCAATTAAGGGGGGGGCATGAGCCCCCCGTTCCCCCTGTTTATACTTATTCAATGAACACATAATAACAGTCACGTAATCGCCTCATCAGAATGATCCTATACCTAAATTTTGAACGAAAACTGTTAATTCTGCATGAAAATCCCGTTTATATCAATTAAAGGGAGGGGCATGAGCCCCCCGTTCCCCCTGTTTATACTTATTCAATGAACACCTAATAACAGCCACGGTATCGCCTCATCCGAATGATCCTATATCTAAATTTTGAACGAAAATCGTTAATTCTGCATGAAAATCCCGTTTATATCAATTAAGGGGGGGGGCATGAGCCCCCCGTTCCCCCTGTTTATACTTATTCAATGAACACATAATAACAGTCACGTATTTGCCTCATCAGAATGATCCTATATCTAAATTTTGGACAAAACCTGTTAATTCTGCATGAAAAACCCATTTATATGCATTAAGGGGAGGGGCATGAGCCCCCCGTTCCCCCTCTTTTTCATATCGAATGAACTCCAAAAACTAATCAGGGAAGCGCCTTATCAGGATATACCTATATACAAAATTTCAAGTGGATCCGATATTTTTATCATGAGTTATCGCGTTACGCACGAACATACGAACATACGAACATACATACAGAACGGACGGGCACATAAGCTCTCAGGCTATGATAGCCTGTGAGCTAAAAATTATACTTAGTGGAGAAAACTATCATTCTGTAACCGTGAACTATAATTGCTATTTTTCAAAAACTTGTACTATAATGAATATTCATGAAAGAATAATGAAAACTTACATTTGTTTAAAATTTATAAAAACTTTTGCTATATAAAAATGGCGCCGACTTATATGGTCCTCTGGGGCCCGAGCCCACCTAATAATTTTGACTCCTAGCATGTCGAATTTTCATTGTTCTATTTCGTTGTTTATTTCACTATCAGTGTTGAATTCAGGGGCCCCCCCAGGGGGTACATTTGAAATAACCCCGGAGCAATAAATTGCACCCCCCCCCGGAAAATTTGAGATTTTATATTTTCAATGGTCAAAAATTGGAATTTCTCCCCCGGAACTCTATAATGTCGCCCAGAGCCACAGAAGTCTCGGCGAAAAGTGTTTGAATTCAGCACTGTTCATTATTATTTTATTATTCATTTTTAGGTGCGTTCGTAATTATGTAAATACGTAGCACCTATTGTTGTCGCTCAGTCCGTTCGTCTATCCGTCTGTCTGTCTGTCTGTGAGTCTGTCCGTCCGTCCGCATATAACAACGCAAAAACTACCCAACCGAATCGTTTGAAATTTAAAATACATAATTATAACATAATTTTGTCGAGTCATTTCAAATTTTATGAAAATCAGATGGATAGATCAATTACAGGGACAATCAAAAGGATTCCGTTACATTACGGTCAATGGGGAAAAAAGTTTCAAATGCATTTTAATCGTTTGAAATTTAAAACATATAATTCTTGCGTAATTTTGTTGAGTCTTTTCAAATTTTATGAAAATAGAATGTATAGATCAATTACAGGGACAATCAAAAGGATTCCCTTACATTAGGGTCAATGGGGAAAAAATTTCAAATGCATTTTAATCGTTTGAAATTTAAAACATATAATTATAACGTAATTTTATCGAGTCATTTCAAATGTTATGAAAGTCGGATGCATAGATCATTTACAGGGTCAATCAAAGGTATTCCATTACATTACGGTCAATGGGAAAAAATATTCAAATGCATTTTTATGATGTTACACTCATTCGAACATAATAGAATTAGTATGAATCTATGAAATATATACTAAAATATGCATTCTGTACAATCTGTGATGCAAAGAATTTTTATTATTAAATTACAGGGCCACACAAAAGTATTCCACTACATAATGTTATACGGGGAAACATTGTTTGGGGCGTGTTTTAATTATATTCAACTATTTCACATTTTATGAATAAGATATACGTTTCTGAGGTGTAATTAAAATTACTTTCTGCATATTTACAGAAACACAAAGATTTCGACTACTATACTGTATCCGGAGTACGCCATACTATATTAGCAAGATCTGAATATTTTTAAAACTTCGTTATCGTAATAACGCACCTCATTTGCTACGTTCACGTGCAATTTCCAACTTGTTCTTCCTAGAACAAAATTTTTTGTGCGAATGACTATGTGTTTTAATTTTTAGACTGACACCCATGAATCTCAAATGACTGGAATGTTTTGCTCCATGTTTAACTTTTTCCTATTTCAATTTGCAATCATGTTCATATGATATTATTCCATCATCTGCCCACCCTTCAAAAGAAAACAAACTGATCTTACCATTTTACCAAAATAATTTTGAGCCCACCCAATGTTTTTGAGCCAACCCAATATTTTTCAAAAGTTGGCGCCACTGCATACAAATGTATATTATTTCTAAAGTACAGTCGACTCTCGTAAATTCGAAATTGGAACTAAACATGAAGTCCCGAAATTTTCAATGGCAGATAACGTTAAAATTTTTCATTAATTCGAACTCATTTTCTCTTGACTTCATTTAATTCGAACTAACGAGAATTCTGATTTTTTATTTTTATTTTCTTTCTCTCGGATTTCAGATCATTTGAATAACTTTCTTTTTTTGATTTTTGTGAAAATTGTTCTGAACGAGTATACATATAATACAATGCATTTGATATCCACTTTTTTAGAGCCCCGTGTGTCCATCAATGACGCTTTAATTTTTTCTTCCATCGTGCTTGTTTCTAATAATTTAATTAGTTTACGTATTTATACATTCTCTTTTAATATTAAATCATATTCTAATGATAACAAATGAAATAAGTTAAAAAAAACACTATAACATTAATTCCTTTGTAATAGTACCATATTAAGCATGTTTTCCATAATTCGAACTTCGGATAATTCGAACATTTCTTGTGGTCCCGACGAGTTCGAATTAACGAGAGTCGACTGTATCTGTTTAAGATTGCATTCAGATATGCTGAAGAGTATTCAACTCATAAAGCAATCGAAACAAACATGCGAAAAAGTAAGAATAAAAATGGTTGTGGCATTTCAGAAATCTTTTTAAAGAGCATCTTTTTAAAGAATTTCCGGGTTCCTTTCAAAGTCCTAAATCACAAAAATAGTACACATAGGAAAAAATGGCTGTTATCTAATCATTAAGCATGTATAACATTTAAATAGTTATAATGATAAATAGTTCAAACATGTCTTTTTCAATTGTTTTTCTTTAATTTTGATTCAGAAAGTTTCAAAAAAGTATTTACTGTTGAAAATATGATTTAAAAAATTATATCACCTTTTTTTTTTTTTTTTTTTTTTTTTTTTTTTTAAAAGATTTTTGATTTAAATATTTTACATTTTAAATTAATATTTCTTAAAATGCTGAATCAAAACTCTTGTATTTCTGTTTATTTAAATGAAAAAAAAATGAAATTCTACAACTAATATTTCGTGTTATAAGGATTTAAAATTAATTCCTTTTTTAATAAATTTTAGATTTTTTTTAAAACATTCCGAGTTTTTTATCACGTGATTTTATTTTAAAATAGCGTGGTTAACCATCAGCAAAATTTCAAAATTTTAACTCAATAATTAAAAATTATTTTAATGTGTGTCCCGGAGCCCCTAAAAAAAAAAAGAAAAAGAAGAAAAAAGAAAAAAAATCATATTCTTTACATCTGTAATCGTGCCGAGTTACATAGGCTTACATAAAAATTCCATTCTAATGATCCACTTTTGTAGTGTAAGGCAAATAACATTCTTAATCGTCAAAATACAAGTTCTGAACAGATGTGGATTTAATGCAAGTGAATCTTGCCATTTCAGTTAGAAATTCCTGTTGTGCAAGCACAGCTCAATAGCATCGTTATTTAACTGCTCGTGCCCAACGATATTAGCTGAGATAATTATAAACACATTGCTGATGTAACACTTTCTCTAAAAACACGTGGCCATGACTAGGAAAAAATATCTGTTAACAGCAATAAGAAATAAATGAGTGAGAATTATTGTTCGGATTGTGAAAACTTTTAAATGATTTTTTTTTTCACTTTTCAGCGTTTTTGTATTAATATTAGAGATTGTCCGAAAATTTAGTTTTTATTTTTGTTTTCAGTCCAAAATCTGAGCTTTAAGGGTGTATTCTAATGCAAACTGCTTATTTTCTGATTTATTTTTAAATTCAGTTTTGCTCTCAAACGCACCAAACTGGCAAATTCTCTTATTTTAAAACTACACAGTGTGCCGTGGTTGTCAATTTTTAGATACGTGCAGAAAATATGGCAAAAAAATGCTGTGAAAGTGGGCGTTTTGAATTGAATTTTCCGAAGCGAGAAATCTAGGAAGAGAAAATGTCATACTGAGAAATCGATTCTTTATAAATCAAATTCTAATGAGTTGAGAGCGAAAAATGAAATCACACGGCATATTGTGCGTGTCTTCAAAAATTCCCTCAGCCAGTTTCACGTCTTTATCTTTAAAAAT
This sequence comes from Maratus speculifer, assembly GCA_964019185.1. Taxonomy (NCBI): domain Eukaryota; kingdom Metazoa; phylum Arthropoda; class Arachnida; order Araneae; family Salticidae; genus Maratus; species Maratus speculifer. The sequence continues at coordinate 55,989 of CAXHSM010000033.1, forward strand.
AAGTCTCAAAATGTATCAGGAAGTTTCGAGCTGTTGAGGGTAGAAAAATATTTTTTCGAATACACACTTAACAGCAATTCGTTTTCCGCTTAAATACTGTCAAAAATTCGACTAGAGGAGGTTGGCAAACCTATGACACATGTGTCAGAAGTGGCATGCAAAAAGAGTATTTTTGGCACGCCGTTGATTGAATTGAGATTTTACATCAAGATACAGTGATATTACACAAAATTAAAATAGTATATCGCTACAGTTTTTTTAAATTCCATTACTTGGAAACGGAAGAATTTATATTGCTGATTATTAAACCCTAATACGTAATACAATTTAAAATAGGTAGCTTTTTACTTTTTGTAATGAAAGCTACCTAATAGAATGAAACTTGTATCAAAGAAAAGCAAGATACGGAAATTATTGAAAACAACATTATGAAACACAAGAAAAAATACAAGATAAAATTGCAGCAACTCTGAATTTAATTTTAGAAAAATTTTAGGGAAGTCGTATAAAAGTTTGTCATTTAACTCCTTGTGGCGCGGTGGTTTCATAGATATACCACTTAATTTTAATTCCCAAACGCCCCATTAGCACCGGAATTTTGTTTAAAAAAATTACTGTTTATTGAATGCGTGGAAGCTAGCGTTTTCTTATTTACAAATAAGGTTGTTTTCAAATTCCGGTGTCATTAATTTCAACACTTAAGCAATGAATTTGCCCTGCGCCGCAAAGGGTTAAAAATATTTTCCACCTACCGACGACTGTGTTTAGTTATTTTCAGAAGTGAATGATATTGAAACTTAAATGTAAAAAACTTTCATTTGCCACCCAGTTTAACTTGCATTCTGTTAGATAAAAATGTATAAATCTCATTTTATTTTTCATTCAAGATGCAACAATGAAATTCTCATTTAATCGCATTAAATTTTTTATTATTATTTTCTAAAATATATTAATTTCTATAAATATTACAATGTAATACTACATGTATGTTGCATGATTTTTAAAATCCCAACAAATAATTTTCTTGTAATTTTAGTTCTATATTTTTTATTCATTAAATCCATTTTATAGATGTTTTTAGCCATGGCTGTGAATTATATTTTTTTGGAAAGAGTTGGCACGCGGATGAAAAAAAATTCGCTAACCCTGGGCTAGAATGAAACTTGACGGAAATTATTAGACCGGTAGGCGGCAGCATAGATAATCACCTCATCGAGTTCACGGGTGAAAATCTAGAATTAGTTAAACCTCGATTCGCATGTTAAAACGCAATCAGTCAGCCAAGTTATATCTTGGTGGAAAACACCTAAAAACCCGATTTTAACAGTTGACTCATAGGTTTATCATTGTGCATTCCTGCACCCATAAGTATGAAAACATGGAAGATTGGAAGCAGGAAAACATAATGATAAATCTGTGACTCTTGTACTCTTATTTCTCTTTCCACCAATAACAGTTAGCTTTCTTTTGACACTAAATTTTAGAAAATTGTAAAAAAATACAGGGTGTCCAGCAAATAACACCCTGATTTCAAAATTAAATTTCTCAAAAACAAAGATCGATAGTAATATGCGGTAAACGGTTTTTTCATTAGTTAAGCTGTAAAAATCTTATTCATAAATTTCAAACAGTGAATATTTTGAAAAAATTGCGTTCTGATTGCATAGAATGCTTTGATTTGACATTTTTCTTGTTCTAGATTGCCTGCAGAGAAATAATTTTTCAGCTTACAGTGCAATATTTTAAAGATTTTTGGAAGTAAATTTTTAGAATTTCGAAATTTCAAAAATTTAATTAAAAAAAAACTATGAAATATGGGACTTTAAGCCGAAAAACACATTCTCTGGCAGCAATCTAAAGCAAGAAAAATGTCAAATCAAAGCATTCTTTGCAATCAGAACTCAATCTTTTTAAAATATTTACCGTTCAAAAATTTTGGTATAAGATTTTTACAGCTTACCTGATAAACAAACCGTTTACTGCATAATTCTATTGATCTTTGTTTTTGAGAAATTTAATTTTGAAATCAGGGTGTTATTTGCTGGACACCCTGTATATAAAAACAGAATACATTCGTGTAGTCCTTTCGATTTGTCGTGCTACTAGAATTAACGAGCCCGTTCTGGACTAGGGCTGAGACCGTCTCACATACTGGTAACACAAAGTTACAACTTTAAATTAGATATACGATATCGAAAATTCTTTTTGTCTGTTTCCTCCCCCCCTCCCACCACAATACATTACGAAACTAAACTAATATAAATAAATGAATAAATAAACATTACCCTAGAAGTGCTATTGCAGGATTCTCATTTACTAGGGACCATTTTTATGTTTTATTCGCACCACTATTTTTAAGAAATAATTTTGTATTTTGTTTCACTTGCAAATGTAAAAATGCAGGCAAATTTTTCTGTCCTAAAAAATAGTGAGCGATGGAATTAAAAAATAGTCACCAGTGGCTGCCCTGCTATTGACATTAACCCTTTATCTACCGTATTATGAATCCATAAAAAATTTTACATTCTAATGCGTTTTACACAAATTGTTTTTAAAATAATTAAAAGATTTACATAATCATTTAATATATTTTTGAAGGATTTTAGAAGGATTAATTAAATTGAAATTTACGGATATTTTGCGCAATATTTATAACCCCACTCAAATCTTTTATTTTAAATTGTCTTCTTACCATTTTGTTGAATTATAAAATGTACAACTATGAATTTCTTACAATATAAATATAGAAATATTTCCGAATTGAAAAATCCCCTTCCCCTTCCCTCAGCGCCAAGAAAGCTGAAAAGATACAAAGACAAGAGAAATCAAGCTTTTAAAAATATTTTTGTTTTGAGGAGCCAATAACCCTTTTGAAACAAAATAAAGTAATGTATCTGTAACTCATTCTAAACAGTATTAAAACTAATTGGCGTATTAAGAGAATTTTATAAGTAATTTTTATGGTACTTATAAGTACCGTCGGTAGATAAAGGGTTAAATGGTGTTAAAATGAAAAAAAAAAATACAAACCAGTTTTCTAAACTTTATAACATAAAAGGGAACATTTGATTGACATTTTTATGTTTTGCTTTCCACTGAAAATAACAAACAATTAAGACGCAGATTTTATAATGTATCACAAACTACTGAAGCGCATATTTAAATGTTGGTTAACTTCCAACGACCATAATGTCGGAGAATAACTGTTTTTACTTAACCGTTAAAAAGAGATGTAAACTCCGGACACAATAGTTGGAAGGATGCTCTGGCACTTTGGCGGTGCATTTCGTGATACGCAGATATGCATTAGAGAGCAATGTTTTTGCATGCTCGGAAGACTCCGTTCAGAGCTATTAGAACAGTGAAATTTATTTTCTTTGACTTTCACTAGCGATGTAAAATTTGACGCATGGATTTATGTCCGGCTAGATGTTTTGCATAATTGAGATTTTTGAGTTACTTGGTTTTAACCATTTAATTTATTTTCTTTGACTTCCAGTTTTTCTTCAAAATAAATAAATAAATAAATAATGAGAGATAGAATTAAAAAAAACACTCACTAGAGTGCCCTGCTATTGATATTAAATAGCGTTAAATTTATAAAGCAAACCAGTTTTTTAAACTTTAGAACATAAACGTGCATATTTGATGGACATTTTTATGTTTTTACTTTCTATACTGTAAAAAAAAGGACCCGAATTGGGTTGTAACATATCTGGGTACAGTAGTGTTCCAAATTGGAAAATTCACTTTGGAGCCTAAAATGATTTTTTTAAAGGGAAGATCCTTAGTAACACTAAAATAATCAAAACATCTTAGATAATGTATAAATTATATCTAAGAGGTTTTGATTGATTTATTGTTTTTAAGGATCTGCCCTGTTCTGAACCGTTTTGGATTAACTACTTTGAGAATACTACTGAACTGTACCATTTTGAGAACAATACTGTACCATTTTGAGAACAATACTGCACCAATTTGGGAATACTACTGTACTCAGAACTCTTACAACTCAGTTTGGGTCTTTTGTTTTTGCAGTGTAGGGGAATAACAAACAATTAAGGTGCAGCTTTTATGACGTTTCACAAATTACTGAAGTGCATATTTAAATGTTGGTTAAATTGCAACGACCATAATGTCGGAGAATAAATGTTTTTACTTAACCGTTAAAAAGAGATGTAAACTCCGGACACAATAGTTGCTGGGATGCTCTGGCACTTTGGCGGTGCATTTCGTGACACGCAGATAGATATGCATTACAGAGTAATGTTTTTGCATACTCGGAAGACTCCGTTTAGAGCTAGAACAGTGAAATTTATTTTCTTTGACTTTCACTAGCGATGTAAAATTTGACACATGGGTTTATGTCCGGTTAGATGTTTTGCATAATCGAAATTTTTGAGTTACTTGGTGTTGCCATTTTTTAAAGTTGAAGGCAGGAACAATGCCAAAAAACATTTTTATGTAATCAACGCATGGGCGATGAATACGGGAGTTAAGGTTGCAGGTATATATTTCTAGGAATTTGCCGAAGGGAATTTGTCTCTCTTAAATTTAAAACCAATGTGAGTAAGGGACAGTTCTTTCATCTCCTCCCTCGCGGCGTCTGAGATCGACTTTCACCTCAACCTAAATTTTTAAAAAGTGTTGGTTTAAAGAGTCAGAGTCGCTGAGAAACAAGTCGACTCCAACTCTGGCATCTTTCTTTCGATAGTTTGAAGTGAAATTAAACCAATTATATGTAATTTTAAATCCATCAAAGGAATTATTTTTATTTTTAGCACTTTCAAACAAAGTTGATTAGTGCTTAGGCATTCGGTTTGTAGGCCCGTCTGTCCACGATCTAACTCCCGTAAATATACCGGAATTTTCATGCTGTTGGTAAAGTTTATTTAGAGTCACCAAAGCATGCTTGGTCTTGCATATAAAAAAGGCATTCATTTACAAAGACACTCAAAATAATTAGATTACATTATGATAAATGGGGAAAAATCGTTTGGAGAGTGTTTTAATTACATTATGCTATTTCAAATGTATTGAAACTGATGTAAATCACTGAATTTCACTACGATCATGTTAAAAAAAGAGCATTCATAGCATTTTTTTATCAATTTACTGGGACACACAAAAGAAATCCATTACAGAACTGTTTTTGCGAAATAATTGCTGGAGAATATGTTTTAAAATTCGGTATGCGCTTTTAAATTTGTCAAAAACCTTTTAAAGCATGACTGTCAACTTTTAATACAGAATAAAAACAGCATCTAATAACTAGTCTAGTAATACTGTACAATAATGAACATCGCATTTATAAAACAATAATAAGTATTTAATTACGAAAGACTAATAAAATATGTTAGAATTCGTTTACAAATACAGTCGTGTATTTCGTACGCCAATGTGACTTTCCAAAAAAAGTGTAATATATAATAATAATGAAATAGAACAAAATAAATTGTGAACTTCAGTTTTAAAGATTGATTGAACACTGAAGGGTCTTTGGAAATAGGGTAAAGAAAGTGTAGATCTTTATCACTTTATTACTTTGGAATTTGCAGCTGTTTTTTCCATTAAGTCGCACTCAGTACCCCCTCCCCATATCTTTAATGAAGCAAAATAAAAAAATAGTTTTTTTATATCTTTCCTCATAGTATAATTTTTCTTCAATTTTCTTCAATTTCTTCAATCTTCAATATAATTTTAGCTATGTAAAATCCGGAGTTGTTTTGCATTCCAAAAGTTCTTATAATCATTAATCACTGTACTTCTTGCCACCCAAATGTTTCGTCTTTATCTAAATTATAGCGTTCAAAATACAAAATAACAGAAAACATTAAACCATAATTTGTGTGGCATACTCAAAAAATACAGCCTAATTTTATCCTTTCAGAGCAGTAAAAAGCTACCAAGCTCAAATATTAACAAACTTATTTGAATGTAAATGTGTCCATTTTGTCTCGTTTATGCCCAGGGGCATAATTTCACGCTCGTAGCACATTATGAGCGCATCCCGTATGTGTTAATGCTATCACAGGATCAATTATTTGTCTGAAGTATAGCAGATTCAGCCATATCTGATCTAAGAGAAAAGGTGTTGGCCAGATGATTACAGTCGCTTGAAAGATGAGCTTGCGGAAAATTTGATGAACAATGAATGGAATATTTCACTTCAATCAACAAATGATTAATTCAACTTTTCCAAAAGTTTTAGTTATTGCATAAGTTAATGGAACCCTGGTATGCAGTAAAAATATGTATGATTACATACTGTAAAATAAATAAATAAATTAATTAATAATACTGTAATTTTACAGCAAATAAATATTAGGAATAAGGGTGTCATTTAATTTTGCTGTCGATTTAGAGCAATTTTATTTTTTAGATTTTACAGTACCTTTGAAGATTTTTAACGTTTTTTGCTGATAATTTTACAAGAGCTTTGTTTTTAGATTTTACAGTACTTTCGTAGATTTTTTGCATTTTTTTGCTGAGAATTTTACAGCAGTTTTGATTTATAGATTTTATAGTATTCTCATGTTAATTTTCAGCATTTTTTTTTTTTTTTTTTTTTTTTTTTTTTTTTTTTTTTTTGTTAATTTTACAGCAATTTCATATTTTAGATTTTCAGATTTTTTTTGTAAATTTTAAGCATTTTTTGCTGGTAATTTTAGAGCAATTTTATTTTTTAGATTTGACAACATAATGTTTTAGATTTTCAGCCTTTTTTGCTGTTAATTTTTCAACAATTTCATTTTTTTTCTTTAACAGCGTAATTTTTTAGATTTTCAACATTGTTTCTGCCGTTAATTTAACAAATTTTGTTTTGTAAATTTTCAGCATTTTTTGCGGTTAATATGTTCTTAATTTTGCTGTATACCAGGAAGTATGTTTTGTTACCCAAGAAGACTGATTTGGATTTTCTTGTGTAATTAATCAACTAAAATAGCCGTAAAATAGATTTCGGACTCACGTAGGCTCATGTAAAACCGAAATTGAGCAATCATTAATTGAAAAAATAGCCCACAAAATGCATAGTATTATTTGCTTTTAATACAGTTGTCGATAAAAGAAAAGGGCGGAGACACAAAGCATTTTATTCCACTACTATATAATTAACAGATTTATATTCGTTTTCTGTTCTTCCCACGTAGTATGTGTTATTGAAATATAATTGAATGCGACAATGTGGTCTTCTAGATTAAAAATTAAGTAAGGAAGTTTTCATTATTATCATCAGTTTCTTTAAAATCCTTATTAGCACTGAACAAAATAAAATCTTTATTTTTGACATTCATAATTGCATTAATGTAGAAGCGTATGTTACTCATTATTAAAAGAAATACATCAAATATTTGTGAATTGAAGAAAATCTAGTTATCCTCAATGGCTGATAATTAAAATTTCTTGTAAATAATAAATACAAAGCGAAAGGTGTTAAGATACGAGAGATGTTTGTATTTTCCTTCATAATTTAAAATGTTATAATAAGTTCTATCAAAATAGATTGTATTGTTACAATAAATGAAAGTAGGGCAAGATGAAACATTTGAATGATAATTGAAAAATATCTTTGTCAGTTATTTTATAAAAGATGAATCTAGAAATTTAATTACCTGCTGACAAAGGACATAAACTAGATGAGGATATCACATAAATAAAGAGATTTTAACCACCTGCGAATAAATATTAATATAATGTTTCACATACAATAAAACTGCAAATATATAATAGAAATTGCTGATTAGAATTGATTTTTAATAAAAATAAAGATGTGTCCTTGTTAATAATGATTTATGATAAAATATTTAAATTAAGTAAAAGGGTTTTTAGACAAATGTATAGCTTTAATAACTGAAACCTACGTACAATTTGAAATTAAACAATAATATGATATCTTGATACCAAATTAACTGATTTTAAATTACTTAAATGAAAATTTTTCATTTTTGTTAAGTATAAAACAGGAAATAGCATTTCTCAAATATTATAAATAGACTGAATAAAATATACTGTAACATACTGTCTTTCTGATAAAATTTTCCATACGCACCATTTTTACTTCTTGGATTTATAAAATTATAAGAATTGTTTCTTTGTTTTTAAATACTTTTTTTTTTCGAGATTTTCTGTTGTTTTTCACTTTGACTTCGTGATTCGATATTACAATTTACGTTCGCTCTGATTTTATAATAGCTTGCGCTCATTATAGTATGAGGGAGTGTCCCTTTGTAATAAAGGCACTCTGGTGTTTTGAGTGAGATCGTGACGTCAAGGTTCTAACATGTGTGGCGCAAAAGCGGCATCTATCCTTTATGCAACTCTAATTTTCCGGAGTGTGTGTGGCGCCTCGATCTACAGTTGACTGCGGTTATGAGTTTTATGCAAATTTCTAGCTCCGTCTTCAGTTTGCAAAGTATAAAAGCTGTAAGTTGTGAGTTGATGTTGTGTGGGGTGTGGCGTGATGAGCCGGGAGAGCCTCCAACAAAGAGTAGCAGAGTTGCCGTGTGAAGGTAGAAAGCCTCCGCAACCGAGTTGGGTAAGAGTTAGTTCAGCACTGTGATTGTTTTAGAATAAAGATATTTGTGCAGCCACGGGCTGTTTATTTACAGGCTAGAGTAAAAGTAGACCGCGACCTGAAGAGAAGAGCCGGGTTAGTGCTTTGAGCCGGACTTAGTCGTAAATGTGAGTATGAACTAAAGTTTGTTCTCATACTATTGTGTTTAATTGTCAGAAATACCGAACTTTGGCTCCACTCCCCATTTCCCAACTACAGTAAATAAAAGTTTTGCATTCTAACTTTACTTAGACTATATCCTCATTCGACCGACACGTCACAACAGTACTAACATACAGAACTAAAATTGTGCTTGAACGTCGAAGAGAGGGTGGTGGAGTTGGTATAAATTATGGCGTCAGAATCTTTTAAAACAGCCGTTACGAATATATTTTTTTACCAAATCTACAGGGAAGGATGAAAATAAAGGGTTCTGTAGTAAGATTTTTTAAAAGAAAAATTTCTTTTCTCTTTTGGTATTACTTTAAATTTAAAAAGGTATTTTTCCAATAAAAGAATCTTGACAAAATAGTGAAAACAAGCATGAAAGTTTATCAAGTTATTTTTCATATCTATTTACATCATTTGGCAATAAATCTGTTTTTCTGAAGCCCAGATTGTGCCCAACTTATAAAAGAAAGGTAAAAAAAAGCTTTTAGGTCCTTATACTGGAAAATTATCTTTAAAAGAATTGAATCTTCCTTAACACAAACAGCTTATTGCTAAATCAACAATGCAAATTATTGAACTGTTCAACCATATGCGTTGAACAATCACTATTCATAAATGAAACTTTAGCCATTGTTTTATTCAGAAATAAGCCACTCTGGTAATATAGTACTCAATCTTTGGCTATAAGACTCAAATTTTGGCTGGCAAACATTTCAGTAGTTAACATAAAAAGCAAAAATAAGCCTTTATAAATTTTGAATAGCAAAACGTGAATTGCAAAATGTTTTTAGAAGAGTTCATCTTAAATAAACCATTAACCGTAAAAAAGCAAAAATTAACGTTAAGTAAAGATTTACATTTTTACTCGTTTAGTATTTGGTCTTTTAAGAAGCTTTTTGGTACATTTTAAAATGCTCAGTTATTACTATTCATTATTATATTTTGTGTTATGTTCCACTCTAGACTCTAGGCAGTTTACAAACAATGAACAATCCCCTCCCCCCTACCCCTCCCCCCCCCCAAAAAAAATGTGCATTGAGACGATTTGTGACTTTTTGGCATCTAGCCTGTGATTCCTTGAGTCTGGTTTAGGAAACCTTGAAAATCGGACCACGGAGACAATGAGTAGAGTATTCAACAAACCGTTTTCCAAGATACCACATAACAGAGAACAATCATGCAAATCAATATACGGGCTTTTATAAAATGACTATTTTGTTAACATTTTACGCCATGATAAATGTAATTGACTTATTTTAGTAGCGATTAACTTACTTAGCAATAAAGCTATCCATATAAACAATTTGAAACACTTTTACTAGAAATTGTCTTATAGTAGACAGATAATAAGCAAATTATGTTACTCTTGGCCTTTTCCACAAATTGTCATAAAAAAAAATAATAATAATCATGCAAAATATATGCTTCTACATGAAAAGTGGGTTGCGGGAAGAATTTAGGCAATGATAATAGTGATTGGCTTAATTTAATAATGATTAATTTATTTTTAACTGGCAATAAAACTATCCATGCAAACAACTTGAAACTTTTATTGTCAGTAAAGGTCTTCTAGCATGATTGATAATCAACAAATTATGTTGCTCTTGGCTTTATTTTATTAATCGTACGATGCAACCGTATCGTGACAGTGACTGACAAACTATAAACAAAACGGGATAACTTTCACTTCAAAAATCCCGTTCGCGGTCATCGGTCATGGAACAGGTTTCCATCTCTAAAGCATTATTTTGAAAGTATTCATTATTCACGCATTGCAATTGAAATGTTTTTGAACTTGTAGAATGAAAATTTTTATGGACGGAGCAGTTTACGCTTCCGACCATTTAGTTTCACAGTTAGAATACTCGAAAAAAATGGTTATTGTTCATAGAACAGATTTTTATTTTTAAGAAAGATTTTAAAATCGTTCATAATAATGAAACAAAGTACTTTTGTTTCATCAGGTTAAAATTAGCGAAGCATTCATTTGTTCTTTTCGTTATTAGAACAGAATTTATTCATTTATTCGTTTCATTATTAGAACAGAATTATGACCTCCAATGGTGTCTTTGTAAAATAACCAGACAATTAAGCTATACGTAGCGGTATATACAGGGGGATTCTAAATTCATGGTACAAACTTCAAGGATAGGTTCAGGACGTTGTAATAATCATTTATTGCATAGAAATATAATGGTGCGAGAGACACTTCCAGGTACAAACACCAGGGGGCCAATTTTGCCCTTTTTTAAAACTTCAGAATTTTTCCTTCATGACAGAAAGTTCTTATACTAGCCTTTTCTTTATTTACGACAGACATTTCATGATAATGAAAAGAAAAAAAAAATCTTCTTTGAAAATTTTCGGCATGAAATCGAAATTTTTGATTTAAAAACCCATACAAAATTGGCAAATACAGGAAATACATGAAGATAAATAGAAACGGAGTTCTTTCTTTATTCAAAATTTTTGATTTTATATAGGAAAATTTCAAAGAAGAACCTTTTCCTTATGTAATCATGAAATGTCTGTATTAAACAGAAACTAACATATAATTTTTCTGGTGTGAATGAGAAATTTTTTAATAAAACTGTTCAAGTAAATATAACTTGAAACTTTTATTATCAGTAATGGTCTCGTAGTATGATTGATAATCAACAAATTATGTTGCTCTTGGCTTTATTTTATTAATCATACGATGCAACCATATCGTGACAGTGACTGACAAATCTATAAACAAAGCGGGATAACTTTCACTTCAAAAATACCGTTCGCGGTCATCGGTCACAGAACAGGTTTTCATCTCCAAGGCATTATTTTGAAAGTATTCATTATTCACGCATTGCAATTGAAATGTTTTTGAACCTGCAGTATGAAAATTTGTTGAGCAGTTTATGCTTCCGACCATCCAGTTTCAGAATTAAAATACTCGAAAAAAAAAATATAGTTTATAGAACAGATTTTTATTTTTAAGGCAGATTTAAAAACTATTCATTGCTAACCCCTTAATTGATTTGCCCGCACGCCGTTCAGGCAAGACAAATTTGCTTAATTCATCATTTAAAGCTTTTTGACACCACTAATTTTTTTTTAATAGAATGGCATAATATTCAAAGGTAGAAATGTTTGGAATAAATATTAAGAATATTTAACTTAAAAAAGTGGCATGAACCCAGATTTTCAATTTATTGCATGTAAAAAAGGGAATCAGAAAATTTGTTGAACAGTTTATGCTTCCGACCATCTAGTTTCAGAGTTAAAATATTAGTTAATCGTTCATAGAACAAATTTTTATTTTTAAGGCAGATTTAAAAATTGCTCGTTGTTAATTCATGATAAAACGAAGTACTTTTGTTCCATTATGTCAAAATTATCGGAGTATTCATTTGTTCTTTTCATTAATAAATTTATAGAACTTTACCTAGAACAGAATTATAACTTCCAATGGTGTAGTTTTAAAATAACCAGACAATTAAGCTATAGGTTTATAAACTGAGGTTTTAGAAAAATCCATAAGTATAAGGCCACAATTAAGCCATGGACTTGGGCTTACTTGTGAGAGATTTTAATTTTAATAAATTATTTTAAAAAAAGTTTCCTAGTATTGTTGTTTCCTGCAATTATTTTCTCAAAAACTTAAAACGGTTTTTTAAACTAACGGTTAAAACTAAGTTTGGTTAACTTAGAAATTGTAAGATAATCTAATGCTAACCTTTCAAATACTTCCAGGGGGAAAAATCTATATAACATTTCTGTCCAAAGGGCCCCGAAAGGGTGCTGGGACTAGGGCCCTTTACAAAATTTAATCGGGTTCTGACGCGTATACTGCTGTATGCTTACGTCCCTGATGATCTGCTATCTAGAACTTTTAATCCGATATAGAATAATACGCAAGTTGTGTTATTTTTTCAAAGTCACAAAGAGATAAGCCTTAGAAAGGCGATGTGATGAAACGTCACTGGGTAGTAACTACTTAATACACCTCAATAACCGTCTTATGTTGGAATATGAAGGAGAGCATCATGCCGTTCCTGTAATCTAAGAAAGTAATATAGTGAAAGTAATCTGTCAGTGGCAATAATGTAAACAAATATAAGTAATTCCACTTCAAAGATATCGTTTGTGAACAATTTTCACGTAAAAAAATAACATGAAGATTTTTTTTTTCCATCCAATGAAAATTAACTGAATAACTGATTTTTTTCTTTAACAGAAATTTAAGTTTTATAAACCAACGGAATCAAAACATCAAAGGAAATCATGACCTGTCATCCGAAACTTTTAATTTTCCTAATGACTCCCAAGCAGTGTTATCTTTTTGATTTCACTGAGAGATAAGACACTGGAAGGATGATCAGACGATATAATGAATTTTCATTTGATATCGCAATTATGACCGAACATCCTGATGAACTGTCTCACATATGAATGACAAGGAGTTAATCATGCCATTTCTGTCACTTTCGTTATGGTGGAACTAATTTGTAATGAAAAATGGCAACAACATGAACAAGGATAACATTCAATTAAAATATGCTGTTTGCAGCCGTCAATTTTAGGAACTGTTATTCAGAAAACATCAATAGTTTATGTATCCCAACAGAAATTAGTTTCATTCATGCCATATGAAAATTCTCTCATTAGTGACTGTTTTTTGCTTTAGTTGAAATTGAAGTTTTAGAAACTAACGGTGTTAATATCTGGAATAAAATCATGATTATCGAATGACACCAATGTTAACTTTTATATGTTATTGAGAGATAAAATCTTGGAGGACGATCAGACGCATGATGCAAAAGTCATTTACTTGTACCCACACTGGTACATCTTAATAAAAATCGCACATATGACTGACATCCGTATTACAACATGAATTACTTTTGTTCCCGCCATATGAGAATTCTCTCATTATTCACTGTTTTTTCCTTTAATTGAAATTTAAGTTTTAGAAACTAATAGAGTTAATATCTGAAATAAAATTATGACTTGCCAAAAAATTTAATTCAATATCGAATGACACCGGTATTAACTTTTCAACGTTATTCAGAGATAAAATCCTGGAAGATAATCAGATGATCTAGCAAAACGTCATTTACTTGTATCTACACTAGTACAACTAAGTAAAAATCACACATATGACTGGCATTCATATCACAACATGGAATACTTTTGTTTCGTAATATGAAAATTCACCGAAAATCCCTTTTAGATTTTCTTTAAGTGAAAGTTTAGAAAAATAACGGAGTTAGCAATAGGAATGAAATCATGAAATACCACTCAAAACTTTTAAACCGATTAATAGCAGTGAAATCATGACATACCATGAAAAAACTTTTAAAACCAATATAAAATGACACCGGTGTTGACTTTTTTAATGCTACTGAGATATAAAGTCCTGGAAGACGACCAGATGATATTCGGAAATGCCACTTTACTGTAACTATGCTGGTGCCTCTTAATAAAAATATGACTGACAAGAAACAAGTCATGTAATTCATACCACTTAAAGAAAAAAATAAGATGAAATTATTTTGTGACGAAGACGTAAAAAGACATATAATCAAACCTCGTAAACATGAACCTCAAGGGAAATCAAATTTTGTTCATGTTAACAGTATCAAATCTTTGTATTCGTCTTCATAGGGGACTGTGAAAACAACTCATGTTAAAAGAATTCTCGTTAATCGTGTTCATGTTAACGAGGTGGTGTTACTGTAATACAATAATCGAATAAAAATAACTTTTAGTTTTCCATCATTTTCATCCACCGTTCTTAGAAAATCAGAAAATGAAGTACTTTTGTTCTCATATTCTGAAAATGAACCGAGTAGCTTTTTCTCTTTAATAGAAATTTAAATTTTAACCACTTTAGTGCAATTTCACCTATAGGTGACACCAAAAACCAGCCTTTAAATTAATTTAAATGTTTCTAGATTTGTTAAAATTACTTCCAGGCCTGTTTAGGTGCATTCGTAATTATATAAATACGTAGCACCTATAATCGTCGTTCAGTCCGTTCGTCTGTCCGCCTATAACAGAGCAAAAACTACTCGACCAAATCGTTTCAAATTAAAAATATATAATTGCCACATAATTTTGTCGAGTCATTTCAAATTCTATGAAAATTGGATGTATAATTTAATTACAGGGATAATCAAAAGCATTCCGTTACATTACGGTCAACAGGAAAAATAGTTTCAAGTTATTTTTAATGATGTTCTACTATTTCGAGCATAATAGAATTAATATGTATCTATGCAGTATATACTAAAAAGTACATTCTGCACAGTATGTAGTGTAAAGAATATATGTTTTGATTTACAGGGCCACACTAAAGTATTTGATTACACAATGGCATAGGGAGAAATCGCTATTTGGAGAGCATTATAATAACATTAAACTATTTCACACTTTAATAAAATTGATATTCGTTGCTTAGGTTTACTACAAGTTACATCCTATATAATAGAAAGCAGATAGCATTTACAAGAACACACAAAAGATTTCGGCCTCTGTACTGCATCCGATGTACTGTATACAATTACACCAATAATTGAATATTTTTAAAACTTTGTTATAGTACGAACGCAACTCATTTGCTACGTTTGACCTGTAATTTGCAACTTGTTAATAAATGTGTATATATCATAAACATCGATATGTAGACTGATACATTTTTAGATATGTATCATAATAATTTTAAATTGGTTTTTGTAGCTCCACTTAATGTTTGTTTCAAGACTGAGGAGGCTATGACTGATGGAGTCAGCATCTAGAATGGACTCATAAACTGCCATCCAAAACTTTTAATCCGACATAGAATAACCCCCAAGTCGTATTACATTTTCGATGTCACAAAGAGATAAGATCATGGAATACGACCAAACGATGTGACTAAATGTCATCTGGTAGCAAATATCCTGATACATCTTCATAAAAGTCACTCATATGAATGACAAGGAGTAAATCATGTCGCTTCTGCCACTTAAAAGATGAATATGATAGAACTACTTCGTGATGAAAAGTGACAACAATATAAACAAACAAACAAGAATAACTTTCACTTCTAAGATATCGTTTACAGCTATCATTCATAAAAAAAACCATAACATCAAGTACTTTTGTTCCTATCTTATGAAAATTGATTAAGTAGCCTCTTTTTTATATTTTAATAGAAATATAAGTTTTAAGACTGATGGAAGCAACATCTGGAATGGAATCATGACCTGCCATCCAAAACTTTTAATCCGATATAGAATGACCCCCAAGTCGTGTTATCTTTTTGATATCACAGAGTGATAAGAACCATGGAGGACGACCAGACGATGCGACCAAACGTCATTTGATAGCTACTATACTCGTACATCACAGAGGCCGGATTAACAGGAGGAATAGAGGAGTGGGGGATAATCTTCAGATTTCACAGGCGATAGGAGTGTGCTTACCATGTCCGTTCGACCATGAAAACAAAAAGATATCGAAAAGTTTTTTTATTTTTTTTTTTTCATCTTTCATTTTTTTCTTTGTCGGAAGTTTTGCTTGGACATGATCCATGACTGCTGAGATCTTCCCCTGGCAGAAGTGCGCCGAGCGAATTCAACTCTTTGTTGCACGAGTTTGCGATTCTTATCAAGTAATTAGATAGATATTACGAAGACAATAATACTTCTAAATGTCGATAATGGGTTCATCCTTAAACAATCAGCCTATAAATCGGAATCCAAGAATGCCGATGTAATAACATGGAATATTTGATTCGAAGGGATATTATGAATCATGTCTATTAGCACTGTTCAAGAATTAGTCAGCTTTTCTATTTTAGTTTTGTTAAGTCATGTCTCCCAGAAATTATTTTGAATGATTTATCAAACAAAAGTACGGCAAATTCCTTTTTAATTGCGTTGGAAAATTACAAAAACGATAACTATTTAATGCATGTTTTTTATGTTGTCCAGAAAACATTATATTTGATACTATTTTTTGTTAGCACTTTGAAATCTAAACCCGAGTGTCAATCTGGTTTCTGTTTTTAGTGAAGCGAATCAGTACTCGAATATCTTGGGGTCAAATTTTAATAAAAGTCCCTACTATATACATTCGGGAGACTTTTCATATACAGTAAAACCTCCATAACGGACACTCCCGAATAGCGGACACCTCTATTTAACGGACAGTTTTCAAATCCCCACTCCCAAAACTTAAATATTTGTATGTTTAACCTCTGAATAACGGACATTCCGAATAGCGGACAGTAATTTTAGCAAAAAAGAATGAAAAATTATTTTTTAACGAGGAAAAAATAAAAATCCTTTAAATTTATCACGGCAATGTGTCACAAATTTTGTGATCACAGATAAATGTGGGGATGAGCTGGAGTAAATCCCCTCTCCCCCTACATTTATCTGTGATCACAACCCCTTCCCCCTCCCTAGGATGATTTGAGATTGTATGCTTTTAAGAAACAGAAAAATACAATAAACAGTTTAAAACTTCGCATTGAAAAACAAATTACATATAATCACAAGTAAAAGCAAACTTTTGTAACAAATATTTTTGTAAGAATGAAATAGACAAAGGATGAAGGTATGCACAATTTTATTTCGGTGTTATGCTTTAAAAATTATTTTAATTTCTGGTTAATCATATAATAGAGGTTTTAGGACATTTTAAAATCGACTAATGAAACATTAAGCATTCATTAGCAGTTTTTCTATCTCTGAGTTTTCCCAATAGCGGACACCTCCGAATAGCGGACAATTTCTGCGCTCCCGAGGTGTCCGTTATTTAGGGGTTTTACTATATCATAACAAACAACGAAACAAATCAAGAACAGTTAAAGTTAGTTATTTTTTTAGAAAGCGATAATATTCCCTAGGGATTAGAAAGAGCCTCATTCGGGGTCGGCGATTGGTATGTTGTTTGTTGAGCAATAGATATTTTCTATTGATGTTGCCTTCGGGTAGCTAGGCAAAAAGTTTAACTTTTTGTATTTTAAAATGTTTTTTGTATTTTTATTATTTGTTAAACTTATTCATGTCTGTCTTAGTTTATTTTATTCAATCTTTTAACAGCTTTTTAAATTCAGACGTTAAATGTTTATGTATTGCAAAGATGGTGATTGCAAAGTGTTGGTTCACAATAATATTTCCGAAATATAACTATGCCAGCAGTGGCGCCAACTTTTGAAAAATATATGGTTGACTCAAAAATATTGGGTGGGCTCAAAAATATTTTTGTAAAAATGTGTGATTATTTTGTTTTCTTTGAAGGGTTGACAGAATTTTAAGTCAAGCTTTAATAAATTTGCATTTTTATTAAAGTGCATTCTCATGCATTTTCCTTATAAAGACACTTATATTTACTGTAATGTCAAAGTATCATGAACATGACACAAATTGAATTAGAAGAACATTAAACTTCGAAACAAAACATTTCAGTCATTTGGGATTTATAGGTGTTAGTCGGAGAATTAAAACACATGGTCATTGGCAAAATAAATTTTATTTTAAGAAGAAAAATTAATAATGAAAAAATATTCAAATAAATAGCTACGACAATAAAAATTTGGTACACTATTATTCAAAATTATTGGGTGGACTCGGGACCCACGGGCCCATATATGTTGGCGCCACTGTATGCCAGTATGCTTAATTTTACTCAGCCCAATAATTAACCAAGACGGATTTTTTAATGTTAACTGTAGAATGCGTTTCAGAAATTTCGTAATTCAGAGAATCGGAATTCGTACCAAAAAATCTAACTAGTAAATTTCGGTTTATAATAAGGTAATGACTGTTATTAAATGAAGTGAAAATTTCTATTCTAAATTTTTGATTGGAATATGGAATATGTGAAAAATTCAACTAACCCCTTAACTGGTTAATTCTTTTCCGTTCAATAAATGGAAAATAGTGGACTCACACCACTATTATTTAAATAAAATATTCGTATAATTTAGTCTAAACATTTACGCCTTTCAATAGTATGAAAATTTTCTTAAAAATAATAGTGATGTCAAAAGGCTTTAAATGATGAAATAAGCAGATTCGTCTTGCCCGAACGGCGTTCGGGCAAACCAAGTAAGGGGTTAATTGGGAACACTGATAGTATCATAAATGATGGCATATACATTTAAGGGTTAAGCTAACATTTTAAAGATATTGGTTTAGTCCTACATATCATTTGGTAATTTTTAAATTCAACGTAATTTTTTTTAACTCATTAAGTATGATTAACATTTAATCTTGGCTTAAAAACTCTTTAATGAAACTTAATTACGCAAATTAATTCAATGGGTGCATTTTTAAATTTAACTACTTAAAACAATGCGCATGGTAAACAGCTGAGCTTTTCTCACTTATTTAAAAAAAAAAAAAAAAATGATTAAAAGAGTTAAAAGTTAACTTTTTCTTTACCTTTTCATTTTAAAATAAAAATACCATACCATTTTAAAATAAAAATTCCATTCAGGTTAAGGGGAAAAAATAATTAAGCTTTGTTAAAGAAAAATGAAAATATACAATACTAATAAAACAAAATTAATTTGATTATCAAAAGATTACCTTTTTTTTTCCTTTTGAGATAAATCAAAAGAGCAATAATTCCAGTAGTATAACATTTTAGTATTTTACTATAATTAGCATTGATTTTTTTATATATTTATTATTAATAACAATATTTTAATACTTTATTGCAACAACGGAAACATTTTAAAAATATTTTTCATTTAATATTCACAATCCTACCAGCGAACACTTTTATAAAAATGAAATATAGCGAGAAATAGCAGTATTAGTTTGAATATTGAGGATTTAATTTGATAACATATCACTAAATTATTGGAATTTCACTGTAAAATTTTCCAACTTATACATTAATATTATTAGATTATTACATTTCTTATTTAAGATATTTAGATGTATATTATAAAAATAATGTAACAGCATTAGTAAAATATTCAGCAAAATCGATCCAATATATCTGTAATCGATATTGCTTTTGATATCAATAGAATTTTTTCCGCGTTATTCGGAATTTCTTTAAATACGCTAAGAGAAGCTTAACTCTTAATCTTGGTTTAAAAAGCATTTAATGAAACTTAATTAAGCAAATTAATTCAATGAGTGCATTTTTTAATGTAACTAATTCAAACAATGCGTATGATAAACAACTGAGCTTTTCACACTTATAAAGAAAAACAATGATTAAAAGAGTTAAAAGATAACTTTTTCTTTACCTTTTCTGCATTTTAAAATAAAAATTCCATTCAAGTTAAAGGAAAAAAATAATAAAACTGTGTTAATAAAAAATAAAAATATACATTACTAATAAATAGACATTAATTTGATTATCAAAAGAGTATCTTTTTTGAAGGTAAATCAAATAGGTAATAATTTCAGTAGTATAGAATTTTAATATTTTACTATAATTAGTATTAATTTATTAGTATATTGTACTAATAATAACATTTAGTAATCTATTACAATAAAGAAAACATTAAAAAAAATATTTTTCATTTAATATTTACAGTCCTATCAACAAAAATTTTTTATAACAAAGAAGTACTGTGAAAACAGCAGCATTAGCCTGAATATTGAGGTATTGATTTCATAACAATATCGCTGAAATATTGGAATTTCTCTGTAAAACTTTCCAACTTATAACTCAATACTATTAGATTATTACACTTCTGATTTAAGAAATTTAGATGTATATTATTAATGTACCAGCATTAGTAAAATATTGAGCAAAATCGGCCCAACATATTTAATCGATGTTGGTTTTGATATCAATCGATACTTTCTGTATTCATTGAATACGTCAAGGCAAGATTAACACTTAATCTTGGTTTAAAAATCACTTAAATAAATCTAATTAACCAAATAAATTGAATTCATCGGGTACACTTTAAAGTGTAATTACTTTAAACAATACATATGATAAATAGCTGAGTTTTTTTCTTTTAAAAGACAAAAAATAGATTAAAAGAGTTAAAAAATAATCATTTTTTCTTCATGCTTTCGCGTATTTAAAAATAAAATTCTCTTCACGTAAAAAACAACAAATTAAAATTAAGCCTTTCTAATAAAAAATGAAAATAGCTGATAGTAATAAATACGAACTAATTAAATTAAGTTTTATTAAAGCAAGGCGATTTTTTTTATATAGATCAAATAAAGAGAATTATCAAATTAATAAATTTTGATTTTTTAATTATATGCAATTCGAATTTTATTTTTCTTTAAGAACACAGTAACGTCATAATTAAGAACGGTTTTTGGTGGTGAATATATAATTCGTAATTTCATCTACAGAACTCAAATTAATAAAATAATGTAATAGTTTTTAATCTAAAGTAATCCTTTTATGTTATTAAAAGATTATCGTCTCTGAAATTAAAGGAATGCTTTTTAGTATGGACAAGTGTATTAATTTTCACAATTTTAATCTGTTGCCTGTCGACGATTCAGTTATGAAAAATAATAGTCAAATACAAAAAAAAAAAAAAAAAAAAAAAAAAAAAAAAAAAAAAAGTGCTTTTTTTTGTTGTTGTTTACTTTGACATTACAATAAAATCATGTTTTTATTGGCTAAGTATATGTGTGATTTCTCCGTAGAATTCCAAAAGGAAATACCTCTCTACAACAGCAGTTCCCAAATTTCATTTTCTCAAACACCCTTTTCTCAGGCAGTTCATATATGCGTACCCCTTTTTGTATAAACCCAGTGCCAAAATTATCTTCATTTTGTTACTTGGTAATATTCTTATGTTAGTTTTTAATACCATTGCAAATCTTTTAAATATACAAGATTTCAAGAACTTATAAATTTTATACACAAAATGATATTATCAGAAAACCATTCAAAACTGTATTCGTAAATATGAGCTAAAATTTTTAAATTAAGCACTTGCAATAAGTTAAAAAACGAATCTACACACATTAATCTATGTTATTGGTATAATGAAGCCCAGTTGAACTTTAAAATGAGACTATTCATTTTGCATCGTTTTTCCTTTTAATATTTCTAGAAATACTAAATAATAATGAACGTTAAACGAAAAGGAAGAGAAAATAAATGTACCGTATAAAAAGGGATAATTTTAGTAAAGATGGAGAACGCCCTTACGTAGTCATCGATATACGTGGGGCTAGAGACAACAAACAAAAGAGAACGTTACAAAAAGTGATAATTTTGGTGAAGATGAAGGGGCACACTTATGTAATCTCCCGATATAAGAGGGCATTTGAAAACAAAATAAGAACGTGTGGTACAAAAATTAATTTAAGGGTTAAATTAACATCTCAAAAATATTGATTTAGTCTCATTTGGTAATTTTGAAATTCAATGTAATTTTTTAAAACTCATTAAGCATGATTAACATTTAATCTTGGCATAAAAACCATTTAATGAAACTTAATTACGCAAATTAATTCAATGAGTGCATTTTTAAATTTAATTACTTTAAAGAATGTGCATGTAAACAGCTGAGCTTTTCCCACTTATAAAGAAAAACAATGATTAAAAGAGTTAAAAGTTAACTTTTTCTGTTAAAAGTGACATTTGTTTTAAAGATGGTTGTTGTTGTATGTATGTCGGCCAATTATCTACACCATGGGATATAGGCCCTAAGGGGTGGGATGCCCTCCGTGGGGGTCTTTCTAAGGGAACCTAACCCGTATTTACGCAAGGTTCTAAGAAAACCACGGAAAACTCCGAACGGTTAGGCCGACGGTCGCGATTGGGTTCGAACCCAGCACCTACCGTCTACCAGTTTGAGGTGAGAACCTCTCGGCCACTGGTGGGGCCTGTTTTAAAGATGGAGGGTCGCCCTTTCGTAATTTTTCGATAAAAAACGGGACAAGTGACAACAAAATATAACAATTTTGGTGAAGATATGGAGGGGCTTCTTCTTATTTACTCCTACCGCTATAGCCAAACTGATGTCTTTGACAAGCTACAACAAAAGAATTAGTTTGATAATAGAGATGGTGAATAAAAAATTTAAGTTGCTACGATATCTGATAAATATTACGAATTTATTAAATAAAATGCATATCAATCAAATTATAAAATATTTATTTTATAAATGTCTAATATCAAGACTCATATCAATAAATAAAATAAGAAAATAATACCGTAATTTCAGGTAGATAAGCCGCGGATCAAACAATTCTTTTTGGACCCAGAAATCTTATTTAGTGATTGAACACAAATATTTACGGCGATCTAAGTAGTAGCATTCATTTTTAAAAAAAATTCTTGGTCAAAAAAGAGTTGTTTGATCCGCGGCTTATACACCCGAAATTACGGTAATTTATACTTTACAGTTCTGTAAACATTTTCGAAACTTCGAAAAAAAATTCTGTAAATAACGTTCACGCACTTGCCTGCATTCATATTTGCTTCTAAGCTATATTGCAATAGGTAGAATATGTTTTTGCCAGAGCGTACTGTAAAGTTTCACATTTCATATCGAATATTCATTTATATCCGAAATGATGCAAGGCACCACAACAAATAATATGATCCCTTTGATGACTTACAGAAACTGAAATAATTAAAAAGTTTAAAATAGTTCTTTCCGAATTGTCTCTTTCGTCACGGACAGACAGACAGGCAGGAGAAAAACAAAACTCCCTTAGCATCCGAAGGACTTCATTCTTGTCCACCAAGTCACACTTTCGAAGGTCATTCCGCGGAAGTTGGCGAGGGTGTGCTTAATTTATGCAATTCTGAGCCAGAGAACAAAGGGTTCAGCGTCACCTCTCATAAAATGACACAAGAGAATTCCCCGTAAGACAATTAACAACCCGGAGCAAATGATACCACCCTGAAGATTTGATACACCATTTTAAGTCAAGACTTTCGAAAGTAGGTTTCTCGTGTTTCTTCGCATTACTAGATGGCTCCTCAGAATCATATTAACTCTTCTGGTGCATCAAGTATACCATTACAGCTTTTTTATGGTGTTTTTCTCGATCTCTTCTAACGGATGGTAGAGTCTTTATGTTTACAGATTAACAGAGTTACTTAAAGTGCTGTTGTAATAGGAGAGAAGCTTAGTTAAGAGTGAATTTCTAACTGACATTTTGAAATATTGTTTTAATTTTATCTTATTATTTTTTTGACAGCCATAGCACAAAGATTTCCATTTTTAGTTTCGCAATAATTTTTTGAAATGCAACTTTAACTGAAAAAAGTTTTATAAGAAACATTAAAAACTATTTATTTAGTTAAAACTATTAACTCTATAAAAGAGAGTAACTATAATTAAAGTAAAAGTGTTTAGAACACAGATATAAACTAGCAATAAGTCCAAATTCAACTCAAGACCAAGCTTTCTTTATGCACAATTTAGGCTGAATATATTACTTAAACAGTAGATTTTTTGTGTTCCTTCATATTATTAGATGACTCCAGACAATCATATTAACTCTTCTGGTGAATCAAGTATACCATTGCAGTTTTTTATGGTGTTTTTCTCGATCTCTTCTAACGGATGGTAGAGTCTTTATGTTTACAGATTAACAGAGTTACCTAAAGTGCTGTTGTAATAGGAGAGAAATTTAGTTAAGAGCGAATTTCGAACTGAAATTTCAAAATATTGTTTAAAATTAATTTTATTATTTTTTAAAACATGCATTCAGCATGCATAAACATTTCTATTTTTATTTTTTTTAGTTTCATAATAATGTAGATTTTTTGCAATGTAACTGTAATTGAAACTACTTTTAAAAACATTAAAAACTATTTATTTAATTAAAAACTATTAACTCTATAAAAGAGGGTGATTAAGTGATTATAATTAAATTAAAGGTGTTTAGAACACAGATGTAAACTAGCAATAGGTTCGAATTCAACTCAAGACCGAACTTGCTGTGTGTACAATTTAGGCCAAATATATTTTTAAAAAATAAGTTTCTCGTGTTTCTTCGCATTACTAGGCGGAACCTCAGAATCATATTAACTCTTCTGGTGCATCAAATATACCATTACAGTTTTTTATGCTGTTTTTCTCGATCTCTTCTAACGGATGGTAGAGTCCTTATGTTTACAGGTTAACAGAGTTATTTAAAGTGTTGTGGTAATAGGAGAGAAGCTTAGTTAAAAGCGAATTTCTAACTGACATTTCAAAATATTATTTTAATTTTACCTTATTATTTTTTAAACATGCATTAACACAAAGATATCTATTTTTACTTTTATGTTTAGTTTCGCAATCAGTATTGCCAGTGGGTTACTTTTTTTAAAATTCAGATTCCTTGATTGGCACCACTTTTTTAAAAGGGTAAATTACCTTTTGTTTTCGCCTTCATTATCATGTCGTTGAATAAGGCACATTTTATCATTTGCAAAAAGTGGTGGTGCCAATCAAGAATCTGAATTTAAAAAAAGTAGCCCATCTGGCAACACTGTTCGCAATATAGCAACAGAAGTATTTTGCTTCTGAAAAACGTTAAAAAATAACATTTTAATGGTTTAAAAGAATGTCTACACCAAGCTTCAATGAAGTTGACAAAGCATATTTTTTACAGTCAGGATCTAAACTTCTCTACTTTAACCATGGTCATCCTGTATTTTGAAAAACAATGCTGTCGGCAAATCTTCACTTAAAGGAAGAAAGTGTACATTCCTGAAAATACGACAATTTATTTCCCAGTTGCTGAGCATCTTATCTCCACTATCGTAAAAGAGAAGCAAATCGCTAAATCTGTAGACAGTAGCTCGGTAAATAGTAAGGTAAAAAATCTGTTCTTCAGCGTACCTAATATTGATTGAAGACTTTTTAAAAGCTTTCAAGTTGCATTTTGAATATTTAAATTGCTTTTTTATTTTTCTCTTAACAAAAATAGCATTTTTTATTATAAAAAAATAATGTTTACACCAAGCTCCACTAAATTTTCTCCAGTGAATTTTTTATAGTCAGTCTCTAAACTTCTCTACTTTAACCCTTTGACGACGAGGACCTTTTACGAAACTTTTAATGTTTTTTAATCAGCTTTTAAAAACAGAAATTTGTGTCTTATTAAATCGGGAAAATGCTCCGATTAAATAAGGCAAATTTTACAGTAAAATTTTACTGGTGGGAATAAACAAGGATTCTTAAGCCTTTTTGCGGCATGTATATGTGTCGCTCGTTTTCAAGGCGTTAAGGCTGTTCTTAAGTTCATTGCTCAACAAGTGCGACACAATCACGTACACATGTTTAAACGTAGTGGTAAAAAATTGGCAGATCTGGCTATAAAAACAATTCGCGATCGAAATGATTTTATCATTTTTTGATAACTAAATTACCTGTCGAGTTATAAGGTTTTTGATCACATGACAAGACCTTTTTCTCTTTTCCTTGATTAGTTTTTCTGCTTTCGTCGGGAAATTCGGTTCAATGCACCCAGTTTGACAGTATGTTCTGAAAGATACATTGCGTTTACAAAAAATCTTAAAAAAGTCTTCGATTATATAGTTTCTGAATAACAAAATCTGCCAGTTTCATGCGTTTTCGAAAAGACGTGAATTAAAACTTATGTGTCATAAAATTGCTTCTTTGGATTTGAGAACAGCCTTAACCTCTATTCTCGAAAACAATGCTGTCAGCAAATTTTAATTAAAAAAAAAAAAAATGAACGTTCCTGAAAATACGACAATTTATTTCACAGTTGCTAAGCGTCTTTTCTACGCTATCGTAAAAGTGACGCTAATCACTAAATTTGTAAAACAATAGCTCTGTAAACAACAAGGTAAAATCTTTTCTTCAGCGTACTTTTTATTGATTGAAGACACTTTTAAAGTTTTAAAATATTAGTTTGAATATTGTTTCTAAATTAAGGCCTAATTAAATTCGAAAAAGCTGATGAATACCCTCTTTAGTTGCGCTCATAATTAT
The DNA here is from genome assembly GCA_964019185.1 of Maratus speculifer. NCBI lineage: Eukaryota > Metazoa > Arthropoda > Arachnida > Araneae > Salticidae > Maratus > Maratus speculifer. The sequence goes on from CAXHSM010000033.1 coordinate 82,601, forward strand.
ATGAATACGTATAGCACCTACAGTCGTCGTTCAGTCCGCTTGTCAGTCTGTCCGCATATAACAACGCAAAATCTACCCATCCGAATCATATTAAATTCAAAATACATAATTATTGTATAATTATGAAAATCGGATGTATAGTACAATTATAGGGACAATCAAAAATATCTGTCACATTACGGCAATGGAAAAAAATAGTTTCAATTAAATTTAATGATGTTAGACCTCGTTCGAACATAATAAAATTGATATGCATCTATGAAGTATATATTAAAATATGCATTCTGTACAATCGGTGGTGAAAAGAATATTTGTTACTAATTTACAGGGCCACACAAAAATATTCCATTACATAATTATATAGGGGGAACATTGTTTGAAGCGCACTTTAATTATAATAAACTATTTCTTATTTTATGAAATCGATATACGTTGTTGAGGTTTACTATCAGTAATTTCCTTATAATAGAAAGCAGATAGTATTTACAGGGATACACAAAAGATTTTAGATACTATATTATATCCGAAGTACTGTATACTATTACACCTGAATATTTTTAAAACCTTATAATAGTATGAAGGTACCTCATTTGCTACGTTTGACGTGCAATCTCCGTCTTGTTTTTTATTATGCACATTTTATGGATTTTCTTTTTCTTATTATTGCAACTAAATATGTTTTAGCAAGAACATTTTTCGTACAACAGGATGCTAGTAAAACAAAACTGTAACACTTTTTGCTTTTATTAATGTTTTCTAAGGATATTTTTTTATAAAATTAAGCATGAATGAAAATCAATGTTGTAATAACGCGCGTTACACTTATTATTATTATTATTACTGAAATGTTTTTTAAAGATTATTTTTCATAAAATTAAGCACATATGAAAAAAACAATTGGAAATCACTTTACATTTATTGTTATTAGTACAGTTAAAATATTGTCTGAAAAATATTTTTCATAAAATTAAGAATGTTTGAAAATCAAAATTGTAACAATTTTTGAATTTATTAATGTTGTAACAATTTTTGAATTTATTAATGTTTTCTTATGGGTATTTTTCTATAAAATTGAGCATGCATGGAAATCAAAACTGTAATATGATTTGCACTTATTATTATTATTACAAATAAAATATTTTCTTACGAATACTTTTCATAAAATTAAGAACGTGTTGAAATCAAAACTGTAACATGTTTAGCAATCATTATAATCCTTTCTTAAGAATATTTTTCATGAAATTAAGCATTCATGAAAATCAAAGTTTTAACACGTTTTGCATTTATTATTACTATTATTACAACTAGAATGTTTTCTTGAGAACGAATTTTATAAAATAAAGCATGCATGAAAATTAAAATTGTAACACTTTTTCCATCCATCATTTGCAAATCAACAAAAAGAACAAAATAGACGTATTAATAGGTCAAAAGTAAAGTTTTGGTATAAAAAACAAAATAAAGACGGAAACAAAATAAATAAATAAATAGATAAACAGAATAAACGGTAATATAAGTTAAAGAATAACCAATCTTATTTACTGCAAATGCATTTTGATTCATTTTTATGATTTCAATTTAAGCTGCTAATTGTATAGTCTTATTTTACAAACAAAATATCTTAAATTGGCTTTGAATAAAACACTTCAAAAACAGAAAGTATCCCAGTATGACTTGTAGAATATGGATTTTTCTACTGTACAAAATAATAATAATAATAATAATAATAAATAATATAGGGAATATGTATTCATTCTAAGGAAATATCAGCATTTCTAAACTAAAATTCTTTTTTTTTTCTTTTTTTCCATTTTAAAATTCTATCAAAGTAATAACAACATCGCTTTCAGACGTTTCAAAGGATGACAACAATCGCAAATTCTAGTTATGTGACAAGTAAATCGGGAAATTAACTACGTGATCGTAGCACAGCACATAAAAACTGACATAAATATAATGAACAAATGGTCACTTTTTATGAGAAATATTTCCTGTTCAAAACAGGTGGCTAGGAAGAAGAATATGTAACTGAAATGAGCCATATTTGACTGATGACTGTGCTCTCCCAAGCAATCCAAAATCAGAAACTATTTGTAGATATGGTTATTTACCCAAAATTTTAGCAGAATTTTTCTTTTCTAAATAATATGCAGATGTACAAAACATTTACAACTTACAACGTACCCGTCCTTCATCAACAATGCTTTTTAATTTATCCTTTTTTATCATAAAAATATGCATTCAAATAAATACAAATTGCTAATGGTACTTGCTAAACAATAATTTTAAAAAGATACTTAAAATTTATTAACGTTTCGTATAGCTTCCGCGTACGCCATCAGGATAAAATGGAGCAATGTTATACACAAGTTACAGTTTCAAAAATATGAACACATACGTCATTTGTATTTATTTGAATGCATATTTTTATGAATAACTTATGGCGCAATTCACCAATTCATAATATTTTTTAAAGCCCTATTTTATAAATATATTCATAAATCACACAGTATAGTGCGTATTATGCTCCTATATTTGTAAAGAAGACAGGTTTTTCTTAATCTATGAAAAAGTAATTTAACCATTAAGAACAAAAATGTAATACATCACAGTAATAATAAAAAAAAATTAATTTTTACAGAAGAAAGTTCTAATTTTTACAGAAAGAAACTGATTTAAAGAAAAATAGTTTTACTCTGTTAAACAATTGAATTTTGCAAATTTTTTTTAAAAAAAAAACTCTTTTTTTTTTTTTTTACAGAAAAAAGGTTTAATGGAAATTTTTAAATATTTCCTTAAATTTACAATTCCAAAGATAATCAATCAAAAGACACTATGCAAAACGTAATCAATTTAATAAGTAAAAATAATAATAATAATAATATTTTTTAATATATAATTTTATATATTATCAACAGAGCAAAAATAAACAAAAAAATATTATATAATATATTATCCGTAAAATCAATTTTTTATGAATAGAGAATTTACGAATAGAGAGAACTGATTAATGCAAAGGGTAGTGGGAAATGTTTTCGAAAATTAAAGCAAACTAATAAAAATTTACTTATGTAAAATCTTTAAATTGAGAAAATACCGGGTGTCAAAAAAATGACTGATGGATTTTAAAATTCAATAACTTGCAAACGGTGACAGCTATTTAAAAAATTTTTGCAGGACGGTTATGTATAATGTCAGGAGTTTTTGTACCGTAATTTTTTATTTTAGTTCGCATCTCAAACAATAGGTGGCGCTGACGGCGATTGAAGGCCAGGTCGACGCTTCTCTCAGTACTGATCACCTGGCCTTCAATCACCGTCAGCGCCACCTATTGTTTGAGATGCGAACTAAAATAAAAATTACGGTAAAAAAAACTCCTGGCATTATACATAACCCTCCTGCAAAAATTTTTTAAATAGGTGTCACCGTTTGCACGTTATTGAATTTTAAAATCCATCAGTCATTTTTGGGACACCCGGTAAATAATTTTCTCAATTTTTTAATCATATAGAAGCGTTTTTCGAAAGCTTGGATGACTCGAAAGCAGTTTGTGTATGTTTTCTTTTGTGGTTATAGTACATTTTGGTAGATAAAGAAACATCTGTCTTATTTTACAGTGTGGTAAAATCCACGGAGAAAAAGAAAATAGATGGAGATGCTGTATGCCGTAAAATGAGAATGTAATATGATGCACGTTATCGCTCAAATTTAAATGCCTTCATTTGGCCCAAACAAAATCATCAGGTGGAACAGGAGCCGAATTCTTTAACATTAGCCGTACACTTTATCTCTAAATGAAAATGATCTGCTTATATTTAAGCATTAGAAAGTAACATTTTATTGTATTAGAAATTAGCGCGTGTGGCTGTATATGGGCTTAAAGTAGTAAATTTTTGGTTACATTTTTAGCATCACATCCACCCTCTATACTTGATCTCTCTTCTTTTCTTTTTACTCTGTGGATAAAATCCAGTGCTGTTCAGAAACAAGAAAAATATACATTTTTTTTTTCATAAATGTTAAAAGCAGATTAATATGCTTTATGTGAAACTAAATGATAATAATATGCGAACATTTTAATCATTAGGAGCTTGTTTTTTTATTATTTTTTTATTATTATTTTTTAATATACAGGCCATATCGCAACTTCTGCTTATTACATATTGCATAAAGAAAAAATATTAAAACAAAATTGCGATTGATAGTAAAAACTATACCATTTAAAAATCTTTTTTCTTCCTTTCCTTATTTTTTTTTCAATTCAAAGGTTTTTTGAATTAGCGGTTTTATTTTATGTTTAATGTTTGAAAAAATGTATCTAGACATATTAATAACTTTGAGTTTTATAATTTTATAATAACTATATGTCTAATACCTTATTTTTTGTACAAAATATGTAATAAGCTGTGCATTAGAAATCTAATTATCTTATTTATCTAACGAGAAAAACTAAAATAAGACAGTTAATTAAAACTTTTAAGTCTATTTCAACACACATTTACATAATATAGATGCAAATAAATGTATGTGAATTCATTTGTATTAGTCAGGATCAATCAAACGACATCGGGACAAACATTTTCTCCAGGTAATCTGCATTTGTTTTATTATCAAATTATTCAAACAACAGCACCAAAATATTATCTTTAAAAATTGCGATACTATCAACACATGTTTAATCTTGCATTTTTATTAGTTGTCTTTATTTTATAGATCTTTGAAACATGAGTTTATAATTTTACATAAGCGAGAATAATTTTGAGTTTTATAATTTTATAGTAACTATATATGTAATACCCTATTCTTTATTTTCATGCCATATGTATAAACAAAACATTTAATAAGTTATGCATTAGAAATCTAATTATCTTATATTTCTAATGAGACAAGCTGAAATAAAGACAGACAGACAAAATTTTCCAGTTTGTTTCAACACATATTTACATAATGTAGATATAAAATAAATGCATAAGAATTCATTTCTGTTGGTCAGGATCAATCAAACGACATCAGGACAAACATTTTCTCCTGATAATCTGACTGTTTTATTACCAAATTATCCAAACAACACCAATATATTCTTTTTAAAAACTTGATATTATCAACGTGTGTTTAATCTTGCATTTTTATTAGTTGTCTCTATTTTAACGCTCTTTGAAGTATGAGTTTATGGAAAAGAGAATAATTTTGAGTTTTATAACTTTATAGTAAGTATATATGTAATATTTTATTTTTTATTTTCATGTCATATATATAAACAAAATATATAACAAGTTGTGCATTAGAAATATAATTATCTTACATTTCTGACGAGACAAACTGAAATAATACAGACAGGCAAAACTTTCAATTTGTTTCAACGCATATTTACATAATGTAGATATAAATAAATATATGTGAATTCATTTTTTATTGGTGTGGATCAAGCAAACGACATCGGAACAAACATTTTCCCTTCATAATCTGCATTTATTTTATTACCAAATTATCCAAACAACAGTACCAATATATTCTCTTTAAAAACTGCGATACTATCAACGTTTGTTTAATCTTGCATTTTTATTAGTTGTCTCTATTTTAGAGCTGTTTGAAGCAGGAATTGATGGCTACCGCAAAAAATACTTCGTGTGATGATGAAACCTCGTTTTTATTGTATTTATTGCAGGTACATCTACTGTTAAGATTAATTAGACATTTCGCATTAATTTAATAATAATAACAATAAATTATTTTGATTATTTTTTTCTCTTTCGTTAATTTAACATACGATTTTTCATGCGCAATATTAATGTTAAAAAATGCAGCTAGATATATTAATAATTTTGAGATTTATTAGTTTATGGTAACTAAATATGTTAACTATATATTATAGTAACTATATTATATACTATATAGTTATATAACTATATACATATGTATATATGTATATAACTATATATGTAGATTATATTAACTATAACACATATATACAGAAATATATACTTATTTTTAGAACAAAATATATAACAACTTGTGCATTAGAAATCTAATTATCTTATATTTCTAACAAGAGAAACTGAAATAAGACAATTAAACAAAATTTTCAGTTCGTTTCAACACACGTTTACATAATGTCGATATAAATAAATGTATGTGAATTCACTTTTGTTGGTCAGGGTCATTCAAACGACACCGGGACAAACATTTTCTCTCGATAATCTGCATTTGTTTTATTACCAAATTATCCAAACCACAGCACCAATATATTCTCTTTAAAAACTGCGATACTATCAACGTGTGTTTAATCTTACATTTTTATTAGTTGTCTCTATTTTAGAGATCTTTGAAGCATGAATCGATGGCTATCGCAAAAAATACTTTATTTGACGACGAATCCTCATTTTTGGGTTCGCGTGACATTCATAATATTACGGCGTCGCGTCGGTGTTGTTCGACGAATAGTTAATCAATGGTTGTTCTGATTTATCAGCACACATATAAGAATAAATCCGTATCTGCAATCAGTTCTTCAGTTCTAAACGACGTCATAATGAAATATCTTTTCTGTCTCTCATGTGTGATCATTTCATAATTTTTGAAAGACTTTGATGGCTGTTATTAGTATCAGGGTAGCGAATAATAATGGAAAAACATAGCCAAGAAAAAAAAAAGAGTAAATTATCGTTATTTTCTTATAGAAAATATTTCACTTTTATTATAATTATTTCTTTTTCAATTAATAAAATAAAAGGAATAAAATCCTTAAAATATTAATAAATTTTTTTTTGGCAAAATGTTATTAAATCTAAATGTTTTTAAAAATATATGGTAATTTATTTAAATTATCCAAATAACAGGCCAAAAATATTCTCCTTAAAATCTCCGATTACTATCAACGCATGTTTAATCTTGTATTTTTATTAAATGCTTTACTTTAGAACTCTCTGAAGCATGAATTGATGGTTATCCTAAAAACATTCCTTTTGACGGTGAATTCTCGTTTTTTGCTTTGAGTGACATCTGTAATATTGTGGGAGATTTATCGTTTTTGTTCAAATAATAGATAAGCAACAGTTATTTAGTTATTCCTGATATGTTCGGATTTATTAACACACATGAATAAATCCTTATCTGCAATCTATCCTTCAGTTGTAAGTAGTGTTTCCCTGTGCAGCATCACAAAAAAAGCGGGACAGAGTGATAAAATAAGCGGGACATAAAATCGCGACATAAAAATGCAGCAAACTCTATATGAGGACCAAGTGACACAAGTTCGATTTGGAGTAAATTGAGTTCAAAGATAATTGATGTTAAATTTGAACATCAATAACAATTGACTTAGTTGAAATAGGAAACTGCCACTTGTATCTTTGTGGTCATGAATTCATTAATTCATAACTTCATATTTCAATAACTGATAAAAAAGTATAGTACAATTTTCTTTAAGTTTATAGTTAATCAATATTGATAATTATTCGGTAAAAGTGGTTTATCCCTCTAACGCCGCTTATAATTCGAAAGTCATTTATATTTCATTACCTGAAAATAAAAAAGTATACTTCCAGATCGTCTGTAAAAATTGAGTTTTTTTTTTTGGTCATTTATACCCCTTGATCTCTGGGATCCTCATATGTAAATAAAAGTTTTCTATTGCGGAATCTGCCTTAACTTAAAAATATCATTATCTCAACGGAAAGACTATCATACAATGACGGCAAAGCTAAAACAAAAGCCTGTTTGAAAAGGAATTTCTTTCATTTCCCTACGATTTTGTCTTAGCAAGCTTTAATGGGCTAAATAAGTAGAAAAATCTTATAAAATAAAATAGGTGAAAGCGAAATTGCGAAGGCCTGAAATAAAATTCCAGTTTAGCAAGTTCACTGTAAAAAAATACAGATGTTTCTTAATTTATGAAAATATTACTACAGTGTGGGGTATAAAGATCTTCCCATTTTAAAAGGCCAATAAAAATATATAGGACATTGAAAACAAATATTTAAGTTTACATTCGGAAAGAATAATGTTTGTCATTTATTAATTTTTACAATCTGTAACAATTTTTGCTATTAATATCGATGTTTGTTGTACGAAAAATAATATCGTCTAAATGCTTTTCTTCGATCTCTATACACTTGTGAAGTCTCTCCCGGAAATTCAGCATAACCTTTTCCACCATTGCTGGAAGAATTGCTGCAATTTCAAATCGAATAGCATCCTTCAGTTCGTCGAATGTCTTAGGACTTAGGTTTATCTGTGTAACTTTAGCCTTCAGGTATAATCCCACAGGAAGAAGTCACATGCTCTTGCATGTGATATTATTTTTCGTGCAACAAAACCTTGAAATTAATAAGCAAAAATTTTTACAGATTGTAAAAATTAATAAATGGCAAACATTATTCTTTCCGAATGTAAACATAAAATATTTGTTTTCAATGTGCTATATATTTTTATTGACCTCTTAAAATGGGGAAATCTTTATGCCTCTCCCTGTATAATAACGAAAGAAAAATAAACAGTAATCTCTTCCGAGTCATTTAAGATTCCGAAAAGTGTTACTTTACCTTTAGAAAACCGAGGAAATAATTTATTTTTAAATTTAACCCTTTAAGCAAACTGCAGAATTTTCCATTAATATTTAACGATTCCTAAAATAATAATCATGAAAAGTATTGGCATGAGAATTTTTATTTGATAAGCTTACATGTTTATTTATCGTATTTGCTTCGATAAATTAGCTTTAATATTGATTTTGTGTCAAATAAGCTTTTACTTCAAAAAGTTGCGTAGCGAAAAAAAACCCAGTTAGAACATTTAAAAGGTTAAAAAAAAAAAAAACTATAAAAATTTTTAAATTAATTTTATTAAAAATATATAAATATATACAATTATGTATATAATAATTTTACATAAATAAATTTTTATTACTACTTTAGTTTTCATAAATGTTTCGTACTACTAACGTTTTTTAATATTTTCATGTTCAGCAAGTATGCTGTTTAATTGAAAACACATAAAATTGACAGCATTAAAAGAATATTAATATTTTTCTGTTACAATTGTAAAGCAATTTCACTTATGCAGCTGAAAATGTTCATTTAAAAGTCTGATAACACCTGATAACGATTTTCCTTGTAGAGTACAGGTTAATGCATTGTAAAAGCTATTTGAAAACTTTTCGGAAAATGACGAGCAGCTAACAAGATTTATTTTTACAAATTCTTATTTTAATTTCGAAAATGAATTGTTTTCTCAGGTTGTTAAAGATAAAAAAATGCTTTTCGAAATTTTGGGTGACTTCGTATCAGTTATTGAATATTTTCTTTCGTGATTGTTGTAAATTTTTGTAGTTTAAGAAACATTTGTCTCTTTTAGAGTGTATAGTTGCATAATATTCCTTTCGTAAAAAAAAATGTTTTTTTTTTTTTTTTTTTTTTTTTTTTTTTCCAAAACCAAATTCTTTTATAAAAAAAAAGTTCTGATTACGTACGGTTTATTCAATCAAGTAACAGTAAAACTTGTAAAATTAGAATTGCTGGGAATAAAAAAAAAAAAAAAAAAAAAAAAATAATAATAATCTGTGATTTGCAAACAAGTAATGCAAGGTTGACATACAAATTTTAGTTTTCGTTCAAGTCCGTTAGAGTCAAGTTTCGTTCAAAGAACGCTATAACCAGATTAAGGCTTTTCATAGACTGTTATAGCCGAAGTTGTAAATCATTATTTACATAGAATTTCAATCGAAACGAAGCATCCGAGTATACGTTATAAGCGAAAACACATTATAATATTAATCATAGGTACGTTATAACCGGTGTGAACTGTACATACTTTGTATAAAATAAATGAAAAAAAAGGGTACCTAGAGTCAAATAAAAATAAATATCTTTTGAAGATTTTCGCATAAAAAACGCCGAGTTTCTCACTTGACAACATAGAAAAAAAAGTAAGTGAAAGTGATTTCTTAAACTCCATTGTTCCACCCCGCCTGTTTCTAGTTTATCTAAGCTAAAAATCTCACGGTGTCATGATTTACAAGTTAATGGTATCACCTTGAGACCTTTGTAAAGTTATCTTTTGTTTTAAATTTATACTACATCAGTGTTTTAACATTTTCAACAGTAAAAATGCCATTGTTTTATTACTAAAGCAAAATACCTTTGTTATCGTTAATGAATTTTTTTTGTTACGCATTGTAATTTTATTTTAACATATTCAATATGAATAATTCTTTTGTAATTAAAGATTTTAATTTTTTTAAATTTTAGTTAATTAGTAGTAAGACATTTAGAATATCATTCATTGAAGAAATTATAATGTAGAAACATCATTCGATTTGTTTTACGGTCCCTTCTTTAGCGCCTCTGTTTAAAGCAGTGCTTCCCAAATTGTGTGTCATGGAACAGTATACTATAAAAAGGGACAAATGTTTCTGAATCTACGAAAATTCAGGGTACTCCAAGACATAAACTGGATGTGTTTGAGAGCAAAAATGAAATTTAAAATGAGTCAGAAAATAAGGAGTTTAGATTTGAATACACCAGTGTTGAATTCAAATAGTTTTCTTCTGGAGGGATTTCTATGAATCCGGGGGAGGGGGCATTGTAGAGTTCCGGAGGGAAAAAATCATTTTTTATCGTTGAAAATATAAAATCCGAAATCTTCCGGGAGGGCATTTCATTGCTCCCGGGGGATGTCCCCCCGGGTCACATCTGAAATCAACACTTGGGTACACCCTTAATGATAGTTTTATAAATGCGTAAAGCGATCTATGAGTATTTATAAAGGAATAACACAGGAATTTACTGTTTGTTTTTTACAGATTTTCTCACGACTGTGATTCTAAATGACAAATTAATACATCCTATTCAATTAGTCATACTCAACTGATTTCAAGGCATTTAATTGAAAAATAAAATCATTTCATAAAAGGAAAAGGGCTCTAATAATTTCATTAAAAATAATTTGGTATGTTACAAGCTTTAGATTTTCCTCTTTTATTTATTTCACTGTGTAAATATTTACAAATCACTGTTAAAATCGTTGTCTGTCTTTAACATGAGAAGTAAATTTTAAAGATCCAATGCAAAAAATTACGCTAAGTAGATTTTTTTTTTGCAAGGCGTGAGATTAGATTTGAGTACATCGTTAACGATAGTTTTATAAATGAGGTATAAATGCGCCAAGCAATTTGAATAGTGTTTATAAAGGAATAACGTAGGGATTTACTCTTTGTTTTGACAGATTTTCGCACGACGGTGATTCTGAATGACAAATTTATACAATCCTATTCAATTAGTCATACTCAACTGATTTCAAGGCATTTAATTGAAAACTAAAATCATCTTATATACTCTAATATCTTCATTAACAATACCATTCGTATGTTACATATTCTAGAATTTCCTCTTATTATTTATTTCACAGTGGAAATAATCTACAACCCATTGTTATCATCATTATCTGTCTTCAACATGAGAAGTAAATTTTCAAGATCCAATACAAAAAATCACACTAAGTGGATTTTTTTGAAAGGTGTGATCAGAATTTTCACACATTAATTGCGATATCTGACAACTTTAATGCTTTTAATCTGTTTAGTTTATATAAGACTTTCGCTGTTCTGCACCAGCATTAACTCAGTATTAGCTCCGGCTGATTTACTGTTCGATAAGCTCCGGGTTCAACAGGAACGCTCTGCGACAAAATAAAGACACGATGTGACAATTTTCTTCTTGCTAACTACTGATGAAACATGTGACATTAAATGGAGTTTCATCAGTTGCAATACGTTCAGAAGTAATCGATCCGTGACAATATTTTTTCAAAGTGAAAAATTACGTCGATAGCTTACCGCTGAAATTTAATGATTTTTGACAGAATGAAAAAAATATGCCATTGGTTTGTTAGTTTGTCTGTTAGAGATGTAATAATAATAATAGTAATAATAATAATAATAATAATAACAATAACTAACATTAATCAAAAAATAAACGGTTTGGATTTGAATATATCCTTAAGTAGTAATCTCGATGTAAACTTTAATGTAATGAAAATTCTTGTGTAATAACGCTTTAATTGAGTATAAATTGTTACTATGGACTCTCAATAATATATCTTATAAATTCATTCACATATTACTGAATTCGATTAGAAACATTACAAAGATTCAAGTTTGATTCGCTATAAAGAGTTACTTATTTATATTCTCATCTATTTTATTTATTTTGTATGTGCCCTTAAAAGGCCTTTGCTTTTTTTGGGACCCGGCTTCCCCCCCCCCCTTTGTTTCTGACGTTCTGTTTGTCAGACTTTGGCTATGACTTGAATTGTTCCATGCATCATTTCTCAACTAGAGGTAAGGAGTCGATCTCTCTAGGCACTCTGAAAACTATCTAATCCAAGTCCAAGTATAAAGAGTTATATATATATAAAAGAAGTTATATCTAAAAAATATTTTGCATATAAATATGGTAAAATTCATGCGCATTTTAACATCTAAATAATGAATTATATTAAGGCCAATTTAACTTAATCGTAAAAAAATAGATGCCAAAATACTACATTTATGTTCCAATGACTTCATAGTTAAGCATATTTACTATCAAAATTGTAATAATGCAAAATGGCATATCATTTGAAAAAACTTACATTATACTCACGACATTTTAAAATCATTTTTAAGTTGCATTCTCGTTTCATACTTTATGAAGTGTTAAGACGTAAAACAAGATAACCGATAAACTCTACCAGACAATAACATATAACCAGAAGTTCGAAAGAAATTCAATTTTTGTAAAGAAAATTCTAAACAAAGTATTGGGATTGCTTAGTCTAAAACAGTCGATGTTTTAAAGCGGGGATCTTCTGTTAATTTGCATACAACATTTTGCGAAAAATGCGATACATCATAATATTTCATTTTATTGGACTTATGTGCAAGCATCTCTTTCTTAAAATTCATATATAAGGTGTATCTTTGAATATTGTAGCATATATTGAGTAATAAATATATTTTGTACTTTTAAAAAGTTGTCAAGATGCATAATACACGAACACCGGCAAAAATGAAAAGAATGCCTGTAACCATATTTTTTACATCCAAGGCCTTCATATAAAAAAATCATATTTAAAAACATTTTAATTATACTTAATTTGTAATTTTAGTTAATTTGTGCAATAAAACTTAAGAATACAAGCAGGAAATTTCAACTTCTACAAATACACTACTAATTTAAATCCATGCTTAATTCCACCAAATAAATTTTTATAGATGGCTAGATTTTACTTATGGTTCATACGGGGCTTATTTATGAATATCAGTATTTCTATAATGTATATTTCATTTCATTTTGTTGAAGAATTTCAGAAAAAATAAAGCAAATATTAATTAAAAAAAATTCTGGTACATTTAAAATTAAGCACTCATAGAACCCTGTACAAGTCTGTATACTTTTAACTAATGAAGTCTAAACTATTTTATCATAAGAAGAATAGTACTAAAATATTGTATTTATGAGGAAATGCTAAATTTTTGATAAAATGCTAATGTTATTGTAGCGTTTAGAAAGTCGTTGTCCATTTAGGAAAATCAATTAATATCGGAAAATTCTTCCGATTAATTATTAACTATCAGACATCGAAAACAATATTAAAAATTAAATCATAGAATTTTTCGGTATGAACTAAATTTCCCAAACGGACAAGACTTTCCGAACGATCTAATATATTTATCAGGAGAGCTAAAATATATTTAAAAGTTAAATAATGTATTGGAAAATTAAGCAATTATATTGTAGCAGTTTTTTTTTTTTTTTTTTTTGGTGTCTGGCTGAAATTCTGACAAACTATTTTGTGGGAGATAAAAAAGTCTTTTTTTAAAAAAACTATATCATCCATAAGTATTAATCCTAACGTACACTTTAATATAATAAAAACTCATTTGTAATGACAATTTAATCAATTTAACAATTTATCTCGGTAATATATTCGGTATATAAAAAATTCACTCACAAACTCGGTATATAAAAAATTCACTCACAAACTTAGATTCATAAATTTCTAATAAAGAGTCAAGTTAAATTCACCATATAGATGCAGTTTCTATTTGCATTTAAATATATTTGCCATCAAAATAATTAAAATAAAATCGCATGTTATTTATAAAGAATGATATTATAATCATCGCAGTATTAAATTATCCCTAGTTTATAATCACATTATCTCCACGTTAATGTAATTACAAAATTCTTTTTTTTTAAACAATTTAGTCATGTTTACCTTATAATTTCTATAAACTTTATAATAAATAAGCCTTTTAAACAAAGGATACAAACGAAAATTTTCAAGTTTGATAAATAAATTATTAATCAAGATTCACATTTACTTTCATCCAATAGTCTTTTAGAAAAACTTTAATTTTAAGTATAAAAATACAAGAATCGTTTATATGTTTAAAAAGTAATAACAATAATGAATTATATTTGTTGAAATTAACTTCATCACAAGAAAAATGCTCCTTAACATTGTATTTATAATGCACTGCCTTCATATTCAAATATATTTGTCCTCAGAATAATTGAAGTAATGTGAAATTGTACGTTACTTCTAAAGACTTAAATTACACTAATCACGTTATTCATTAGATTCCCTTAATAGTAATGCTTACTAATAAGGGATTTGCATCAAAAACTATCAAATCACTGAAGCACTCATTTCACTTTAAATAATTATTTCACCACGGCCAAAGCACAAGGCCAATTACTCAGCATTATTTTACTAAAGAATGGAAAACCATATTTGAAACACCTATTTTAACCTATTTTTTTTTGTAAAACGTATTCAACAGCACAGATTTTAACCCTATTAACAATTGTAAGTTCACGTGATTGGAAATACTTTCTGAAAGGAAAAAGCAATTAACTCTTCTTGAACAATCTTCATCATCCCTAGTTAAAATAATTTAATTATTTCGTGCCCTATGAACTGAGTAAAATAACGTGGGAGAAATCATGTTAATATGCATCCATAGTAACATTGTTATTCGTGTTATTGTATATATGTATATATATGTGTGTTGTTTTCCCCATATATTTTTAAATGAGTCGTCGAAATTTTTCATATAAATGTCAATTATGAGGCAAAATAGGTTTCATTTCTTTATAAGTAGTACGGTATGCTCCAGTGTATGAAACAGGCTTTTTAACATTCTCCAATAGAGTTGGAAAGTGTTTTATGAATTCGGTTTGTCCATCTGTCTGTCTTTGCACTAAGTTGCGTAAATAGAACTTAGATTGCCATGTAATTTACGTATAATATTAGAGATTACACTGCAAATCCCAGCAACACAATACGAAACGCCAAATCAACACCAAAAAGGTCCGACTTTTGCACGCGAAAAATGCGTTGATAATGTGTTTCATGG
>CAXHSM010000033.1:98100-122100 GCA_964019185.1 Maratus speculifer
TGCTTCTGGCGTTGTACTAAGCGTTTGCCGCAGGTGTTGTATAAAGCGTTCATGTTCCGTTTTTCGAAACACATTTTACACGCATCACTTTTTTAAACGCATTATCATCACAATTTTATATACACATTAATACACAATGTTTTGCATTTTTGGTTGCATTGGAAGCTCATAACGAGATGCGTATGCGTCAGGAAGCATATTTTGACAAGGATATCAGGTTTATCTCTTGATTTAAATCATAATTTCCCGAAAAAAATGTATTGGCTTCTCCAGTCTTTTTTGCTAGAAACTGATTTTGGCTAAAAGACATGGTGGTTTATTTTATTTAATTCTGTGGGATTTTTTTTTTTAAAGGCATAGTTTCAATTTTGGTCATTTATTTATTTTAATCTCTAGTTGTTTCTGCATTTAGAATGAGGGTAACTGTCCACAATGAATTTATTATAGAGTTGTATATTTATGCATTTTTTAAAGAGGCGCTTTTTTTTATTTTCAATAGTTAACCCATGTTTTCATTTTGTTTTTCAGTTACCCCACCCCTTCCGTTCTACCCCTATAGATTTTCTCTTTCATTGCTTCTTCCTCTTTCTTTGGGTCCGATCTTTTCCATTATCATGACCAAGACAATATGTCCTTACTTAAGGCTCTTATCCCTACTGGCGAAGACATTTAAGAGTTAAAGCTAAATCTATGGGGTGGTTATTTTCTGATACCTTATTTGTAATTCAATCTTTTTTTTTGGGGGGGGGGGTGGGGGTATAGTTGTGGTCTATTTCTACATTGCTTCTTATTTACTTTTCGATTTTGTTTGCAGATATTTTTAGAATGATACTTTCATTTTTGAAACTGGTTTTGAAAAAGTAAATAACCTTATAAAAAAATATCTGCAACCAAGAAATAAAAAAGAAGCTACATAAAGACGTACGGACCTAGACTATCGAATAAAAAAAAAAAAAAAAAAAAAAAAAAAAAAAATTGTCAAAATGCAGACAAAATATCAGAAAATAACTTCCCTATGAGATTAGCATTAGCTGGTGAATGTCTTAGCATACAGAGACAAAAGCTTTCAAAAGACATGTTGTCTAGATAGTGATAATGATGAAAATGAGAAGGGAGAAAAGGAGAAATAAAAGACAAAATATATAGGGGTAGAAGGGGAGGAGTGGGGTAATTGAAAAACAAAATGAAAAAAAATGGGTTAACTATTGAAAAAAGAAAGCGCCTCTTTAAAAAATACATAAATATACAACTGTATGATAAATTCATTGTGGACAGTTACCCTCATTCTAAATCCAGAAACAACTAGAGATTAAAATAAATAAAAGACCAAAATTGAAACTATGCCTTAAAAAAATATATATATATATATATATATATATATATATATATATATATATATATATATATATATATATATATATATATCCCACAGAATTAAATAACATAAACCACCATGTGTTTTAGCCAAAATCAGTTTCTAGCAAAAAAGACTGGAGAAGCCAATACATTTTTTCGGGAAATTATGATTTAAATCAAGAGACAAACCTGAAATCCTTGTCAAAATATGCTTCCTGACGCATACGAATCTTCTTATGAGCTCCCAATGCAACCAAAAATGCAAAATAATGCGTTTTAATGTGTACATAAAATTATGATGTGGATGTGTTAAAAAAAAAGTGATATGTGCAAAATGAATAACTATACAACTAATGCAAAAATACAGGGGTTGGACAAAAATATGGCAACACCTTAAAAAAAACACGTTTCCTTGCGTAATATGGTATAGGGTACCCGTTGTTATTCAAAATAGATTGCAGTCTTCTCGGAATGGATAAATACATTTTCTGTATGTTTGGCAAGGGAATATTGTACCATTCTTCCTGCAAAACGATGGCAAGTTCAGATAACGATGTTGGCGGTGGATAGTGAGAACGCACTTTCCGCTCCAATTTAGACCACGAAGGTTCAATAATATTCAGGTCTGGTAACTGTGGTGGCCAGGGGAGATGCGACAATTCATCCTCGTGCTAAGAAAACCAGTCCTGGACAATGTGAGCTGTGTGAACGGGGGCGTTGTCGCCTGGGAAGACACCATCCCCATTGGGCAACAAAGTTTGTACCATTGGATGGACTTGATCGGCCAAAATGTTCACATAAATCTGAGCAGTAATACGCCCTGACAGAGTTATCATGGGGCCAGAAGAGAACCAGGATATGGCTGCCCAAACCATCACTGATCCTCCGCCATGTTTCACTGTTGGCAACAAGCAGTCTCTATTATAGGCTTGAGATGGGGTTCTCCAGGCGTAAACTCGGTCAGAAGTGGGAAACAATGTGAAAGAAGACTCATCAGACCATATTACTCTCTTTCACTGCTCTATAGTCCAGGCTTTATGACTTAAACACCACTTTTTCCTGTTACGGGCATTAGCATCACTGAGTAATGGCTTTTCAATTGCAGCACGGCCAGCAATTCCCTGTTTATGAAGCTCCCTTCTAACTGTTTTGGTACTCACAGGGTTTGGTAACACGACATTCATTTCAGCAGTAACTTTTGCAGCTGTGGTCTTTTTATTTTTCGCGATAATCCTCCTTAATGATCATCTGTCACGATCACTCAGCACACACTTTCGTCCGCGCTGTGATTTAGCGGATGATGTTTTTCCGCATTTCAAATATGCAGAATAAATCTTCGACACAGTACCTCTTGAAACACTAAAAACTTCGGCTACCTTGCTTACGGAAGTACCCACCATACGCGCGTCAACAATTTGACCATGTTCGAAGTCGGTTAACTCTGACATAATGCAATGACAACCTCACATAACAGTGCTCCAACAACGACTGAACGGTGCAGCGATTTTACGAAGTTGTATATGTGGCGTCAGTAGGCGAAAACGCCAGCGCCATCCATATAGTTCATTAAAATCAATCTTTCTTTTCAAACATGCATTTCAAAAGGTGTTTCCATATTTTTGTCCAACCCCTGTATATATAGTATAAATTCATCAGTGACTTGTTATAAATCCAGTTTGTAGATATTTTTAGCCATTATATATAGCCATTTGAGATAAAATTAAAAAAAGACCGCAAAACAAACTACACATTTAAAAAAAATCCCACAGAATTAAATAACATAAGCAAATCTTCTAACCAAAATAATTTGCTAAAAAAGGGGGGGGGGGGAATTTCATCTAGAATTTATATTTTGAATCAAAAATCAACTAAACCTGAAATTCCCACTGCAAAACGGAATGCCAAAGCTTTATGCTCAATGTAACTTTATGAGCTGCCTCCCAGGTAGGAAGGGAAACGTGTGAAAGTCTTTGCGAAAATATGACAAACCATTTGTGTCCGACTTCATGTGACAGCTTCATAGATTGTTTGGATTCATCTAACATGGATATTCTTAGTGAAACTGGATATGAACAGCAAGAAATTGATAGATTGAAGTCACAGTAAAACAATAACATAACCCAGATATCCATAAAATCACAAACTGATAAAAACACACACATGTCATAAAAATTTTCACAATATCTTAGTTTCTCACTTTTGAACATACTTTATAAGCTTTCTGCATTATTGCTTTTAAAAAAATGGTTCTAATTGTAAAAAAGAAAAAAAAAATTCCTCTGATTGGGAAAAATTATTATTTTCTAGAAACTAAATAAAATACTCAGTTTAACTTTTTAAATATTCACGTTTGAAGATAATTTAACTGTGTAAATAGTAAAATAAATGGTCATTTTAGTTTACTGATCACTCACACCAGTTAGATTAATCTACAAAATTAAATAACACAAGAATTAACATTGAAAACTTTTGATTTCTTTTTAAATTTTGTTTTATATATTGTCCCAAAACTAAGCTTCCCCCGCCCCCACCTGTAACTGAATTGAACCCACCCACATTCAATAGCTAAAACACATGTGGTAAGGCACAACAAAAGACAAGATTTAGAGATATTTAGGATACAAGGTTTGGGATGATAAATTTACTTACTTTTTTTGTTAAATTATGAAAAAACTTTTTTTTCTTTACAAAAATGCATGTTTTTTAAAGTACTAGTATGAAACTAAAAAAAAAAGATTTGAGAGTGCTAAATCATATACATTTGCATATTTTAATAGACTAATTTTACAGTTCCTTTTCTAAAAATTTTATATTGTTACTACATGCTTTGAAATGTAGGTGTGTGAGAATTATCACAATTTTGACCAAAAATATCTCTTGCAATTTTTTTCTAAGAACAATCTCGTGTTTTTACCAACATAACAAAAAAGTGCATTTTGACAAAATAAATTAATAAATAACTTTAATATTCATTTTTTTTTTAATTATTTCTCTTATACTAAAAATATTTTAAAAATATATAACATTTCAAACAATTGCTAACACATGAATCTATTTTATTTCAATGAAAATATATTTGTTTCCCCATTTGTCTATGTAAATTTATGTAACATTCTCAATGCAAATAATATGCATGTTATTCAAATCGAATTTAATATTCACCATAAATGTAATAACTATTCACTATAATGGAGGCATGAAAGTGAAAAATGAGATAAAAGGTGGTAATTTTCTTCTATCTAATTGCAGAAGAGCCAAATTCTTATAATTTAAATGTCATCTTAACAGCTACCTACACAATAAAATTAAATGTAAGTGCACATATGATTGCTATTCAAAAAAAAAAAAAAAAAAAATTAAATTTAAACTTAGCAAGCATTAATAATGCTGCTAAAAGTATAAATTCAAATATACCGATCAACTTAAGAAATGCAGTCATTAATTAAAAAATAAAATATTATAAATGGTTTACTGCATCCTTAAAAAACCTACTTGCTGAATTGATCTTTACTTCATGAGTTCATTTTGAAAAAGGTATGACAGAAATTGCCTAAAAGCGTTGAATAAATAGTACAAAATATTCCAAAAAGAAACTTTCTTTTATTTTGAACAACCTCATTTACACGAAATTCAGATGCTTATATGATAAGCTCACATTTCATTTTAAGTCTCGTTGGCAAAAAGTTTTAAATAAAAATTGACTCCATCTTTTATTAAAATTCAGGTAACAACGGGAATTTTGCAGATTTTTCCACTCAATTTTGGATATCTAAATTTATTATGAATAAATGGAAAGTTTGAAAACATTTTTAAAAGATTTATATATTTTAATAATTTACCAATAAATGCATTTTTCAGAGCTGCTTTTTTTTTATTTTATCAAAAGCCCCCCCCCCCCTTACCTATTTAGCAATATGTTAATGAATAAGATCAATTACACATTCCTTATCTAAGTATATTGTAAAATTCTGTATAAATGGCAAGATTTAGAATGAAAATGAGGTATAAAATGCAACTTTTACTGTTTGTACCCACAAAAATAAATAAAAACACTTATAATTTTATCTAATTTTTAAATATAGTAATAAGGAATGGAAAAATATTTCTTACATACATCACTTTTTTTTCAGTAGTTTATTAAAAAATTTACTGAAATATTTGCTATTTCAAAATTTTGTATGTATATTTTCATTTATCGAACAAAATATTTTGAATAGTCTATATTATTACTCACTACAATAAAAATAGTCAGCAATCAGCATTTAACCTATGTATAAATTCAATAAATATCAAACTAGATTAACAAAATGCATAAGCATAATTAGTAGAAGGTTAATAAGAACAAACCTTAATATTTAAAACCATCAAAAACCAATAAAGTTGCTATGTCAAAATGCTTATGCTATCTAAAATATCAGAACCTATTTGCAACTTGAGATATTTACATAATACAATATACATAAAATGAATGTAAACTGAATTATTAATGAGTGTAAAAGCAATTTTTTTTCAATACATTAAACAGAAATCACTACCTTAAATTACTTAAATGAAGCTTTTTTATTAAGTCAAAAATTCTACAGTTAAAATTAATGATATGACAGAATAAAATATTAGCAAAAGGCACAAATTCTTGAAAAGTCAATTTGTAGGATACTTCATTATATTCTGAAAATATCCATCTGCTATCTGAAATGAAAATGAAATCCATAAGTAACATACAAACTAACAAAGATAAGCTGAAAACTTCAACATAATGGGAAACAAGCAAATACTTTACTTTCTAAAAATTGTAAATTTTCAATCCGATAAAAATTAATTCATTCACATGGAATATTGCCAACTTTCAGTAAATGATAAAATTAATTTTGGGGAGAAAGCTATAGTTTCATTTTTCTATGGTTGTAAATTAATAATAATAAATATTGTTGAAATTTTAGAAACAAAATAAACTTTTATCAGAGATAAATTTTGAATGCTGAAAAAAAAAAAAAAATATGACGATCATTTTTTTTTCATTGATCACAATTTAATATAAAATTTCATTTTAACTAAAAAATGATTAATTATATATTTTATTTCCGATTATTTATTTCAACTGACTGTAAGGATTAAATTTTTCTGGCACATTGTGTCCACTCGAGGCATACCTAATTTTAATACAAAACTTGCAAACGACACCAAGAATATTTTAATAAAATTTTTCTTTTATGATGAAAGCTTGAATTAAGGCGTTTCTAATTTCTACAAAAACCGTTGGTAAATCCTGATGTCAATCAATATTTTCTCTTTTTACAAACAGAATTTGTCAGTGCCAGAAAGGTTTTTTTTTTTCTTTTTCTTTTTTTAAAATAAAATAAAATTTTGTGGTTTGTGTTTGGTTCAGTTTTCTGAGGGACGGGGAAATTTATACTTACTTGTCAGAGAGGGGGGAAAAGTTACTTGTCTTGTAGACTTCTAAATTATTTTTTAATTAGTGGTCCAGTTAAATGTTTAGTGGTCTCGGACAAGTGGACCACCAAAGATTTCAAATGCTGCATATGGGTTATTAAACAAATTAATATGAAAACTAATTTGTTAATTCATATACACAGAGTAAACATAATTGGTAACATTAACTGGGTTAATTTTGGCCCAAAAGAGAAGAAAAAGATTACATTGAAAAGAATCTGTTCTGGTCTTGATTTTGTTCAGTTTAAACTGTACAAGATGTTATGGGTTAAAAAATAAGATAAGCTTATATTTATGTAGGAAATTTCAATTACAAAAATATTTTGTAATAATTTATACTAAATCCTATAGCTCCCATTTTTTAATATAAAAAAGAAAGCTGTATTTAAATTTATAAAGAAAATTGTTTCTATTTTCGATTAGTCAGTCTTCAATACTTTTTTAAGTAAACAAACAAACAAACAACAACAGCAACAAAAAAAAAAAAAAAAAAAAAAAAAGCAGTTTTAATATATAGTTTAAGTTTTTACATTAAGTGCAATATGTTTTAGTTTCTAATTTATATTATGCTTGGAATGCTTATTTATTTATTATCAGAATTAAGTAGCCTATTTTTAAAAAAATCGTATATGTATCGAAAATATCAGATATTTTTTATATTTTCAAACCCTGCCAACTTCTGAAATTTTAAAGAAATTAACTCAAACAATGGGATAGCTAGTGTATTAGTGTTGAATGTAGTGTGAGGAATTTTTATTCAGATTGTATGATTGCTAAATTAAAAAAAATAATAATAAATAAATTAAAACAAAATTTTAGAATTCAACTGACATCTACGACTATTTATATATTAGAAGACAGAATACATGAACATAAACCAAATTTCATGTACAAACAATTATTAATAAAAATTATAAATTTTTAAAATATCAATAAATTTCTTTTTTTCATCAACTTTCTTTTTTACATGATTTAGAAGAAATCTAATGACATTTTCTCTTTTTTTTTTCTATATAATTTGCGTATTTTAAATTATTGTTTATTAATAACTTCTACTTTTAACAATTTAATTCAGCAATAAGTATTAGATAAAGTGCGTTTAGGTCATTTTTTATGTATAGGATTAAAATCTGTATGTGTTTGATATGCAGTATGAACATATCTATTGCTCTGAAGGAAAAGCTTCAAACTTCTGAATTGATCAAAGATAAAATAGATTAAAAGTATTCAATATTTAGTATAAAATATTTTATTTTTAAAAAAATGCAGCTTATTTAATGTAATTAGTAACATAATATGATAATCTTCAAGATTTTGCTCAAGCTGTAAAATAATTTTTTCTTGATTGGGGAGAATTAAAGTCAAAATATGAAGTCGAAAAAGAGAGTATTCAAAGATTGTTATTATTAAAATGAAATAACTGGCACCCATCTTATTTTTTTATTCCCCCCCCCCCCCCGTTATCTGCTGAATTTAACGGCGAAAAATATAGACTTCAAATTGTCACTCAAAAAATAAATTCCTAAGAAATATTTAAATAACTGTAGAAAAAGACATTATATTTATCACAATCTACATCCAAATGTTTATTATTAGCAATCAATTGATTGTTTATAAAGATTTTCAGAGCATTAATCTTTCATTCTGTAGAGCAAGTTTATTCTTTGAACATAAGACTGTTTACTGATACTGTTTAAACTAAAATATGATTTTTTTTCAATTTTTTACATAAATTCACTGTAATTATTTAATTTAAATTATTTGAAATGAAGTTAAACTACTTATAATCCAACAGTGTCTGTTTTCATCAATAAATATGCATGCATATGTAATAAGAAATGATGTTTTGGAAAAAAAAAAAAAAAAAAAAAAAAAAAACCTGGTTTAAACCAAAAAAAAAATGTTTCTTTGTTTTTTTCCCGAAAAAAAAAAAAAAAACAGGTTTTTTCCCAACCCTGCTAGTGACTCAACCTGATCCTTGCAGATTTCGATGAAATTCTCAGGAATCATTCTGCCTGATGATATAAATGAAAATATATGGTCATAATTCTTTTTTCGCATCAAAATTTCATATAGTTAATTATTTAAAATTTGAAAAATCATCATTTTTTGGCTTGCTTACATGTTTTTAATTTTGAATTTCGCAAGTTCTATCATACATAGAAAATTTTATGACCACTCATTTCAAAGAGGAATTTATAAGGTTTAATTTAATATGCAAGTTGACCATGTATAGTTAAAATAAATAAAATTCTAAAATTGAAAATTTTTTATAGTTATTTTTAAAATTTTTGAAAAAATTGTATGTTTGTTGTAATATTATAAGCCTAAAATTCTGAAATTTTTAGAGTGGGATCACAATGGGATCAGGAGTTATTAAATAAAGGCAAAAATTACCATTAAAATAGCAATTCTATCTATTTTGTTATTTATTTATGATTTGTATGGTAATTTTCAGCTTTTATTTCATAACTCATGATCCCATTGAGATCCCATTCTAAATATTTCAGAATTTCAAGCTTAAAATATTACAACAAACATAGAATTTTTTTCAATTTTAAACATTAAAAAAAATTTTTATTTTATTTTTTTAACTATGCATAGTCAACTTGCATATCAAATTAAACCTTATAAACTCCACTTTAAAATGAGTGATCATAAAATTATTTTAATAGAACTTGAGAAATTCAAAATTGAAAATATTTATGCAAGTCAAAAAATGATTTTTCAAAATTTAAATAATTAACTGTAAGAAAATTTAAAGTGACAAACAAGAAATAAAAATATTCTCTAATTTACATCATCATAGACAATGATCCCTGGCTGTTTCATTGAAATCAGAAATGGTCAGGTTGAATAATGAATTTTTATGGTTGATTTGACATGGAATGACCCTATAAACAAATTACACAAAATCTAAATTTGTCTAAATAAAAGAAATTGTAAACATAGATTAAATATAAATAGACATAACATATAAATCAAAAAAGTGTTAAAATCGACAAACCACTTAGAACTGCACAGATCTAAGCACTCAGCACATCTTTCTGCACAGATTCTACTGCATAGAAAAATACTTGAATTTCAGCACATTCTATTAAATAAGCAAGGACTTCACATGAGATGCACTTCTATAAAAAAAAAAAAAAAAAAAAAAAAAAAAATAGATAAAATAAAGCCTTCAGAAAATTTTTCTCTGCAATAACTCAGATGTAAGATCATTAGGAAAAAACTCTTTAGTATTAAGACTCAAAACAAATATTAATAAAACCTTAGCTTACAAATAGTAAAATATGTTTAAAATGCCCCCCCCCCCAAAAAAAAAAAAAAAATTAATATGGTGAGAAAACGTTATAAATGAAAAAGATCTCCAAAGGTTGCTTAAAGTAAAAAAATTTTCAAGCAAAGCACAATAGCAAAATTTTCAGTACTAGTTTGTGTTATAGAGGTGTGTTTGTGAAACAAAGAAAATAACTTAGTAACAGTAAGGAAAATATTTTGTATTTTTTGAGACAAATTATCAGATTGAAGCAAAGTAAAATTTTTTATTGAAATCACAATAATAATAATAATAATTAAAAAAAAAAAAAAAAAAAAAAAATCACCTTTTCCTTTTAGATATCATAAAATTGATTCTCGATATTTTCCAGAGTAATGTTATATGATCTGAAATGGCACTGTTGAGTATATTTTATTATTTTTTAAATATTTAACTTAATTATATACTATTAGTGGTCCCAAACAAGATTTAAAATATTAATAACTCTTAATATAAAATGGCAGATTAAAACAAAAAACTCTTTTATATATTCAAATAACGTTAAAATTGAAAAATCGTTTAGTTTTGAATATTAAAAAATAATTAATATTGAAGAAGATTTGTAAAATCAAAGTAATCAAAACAGCAGTTAAAAAAAAATATAGGGTGAGAATAAATTATTGAGCACATTTCGAAGTTCTATTAAACAAAAATAAAAGAATGCAGCTAGTGCTACTGTTGCTCAAATGCGAAAACAATTTAAACAGCTTGTTTTTCAGTCACTATTTATTTCCAGCAATATGGTGCTGGAACCACATTGATGTTTCATTGTTAAAGACTACCTGCAGTAAACATTCTCAACCATGATGCATTGGTAGCAGGGTTGGCAAGTTTCTGCCGGGGTGGTTAAAACCAGCGGTAGAAACCGGTTAAAACCGGCATGGCAGAAACTGGTTTCTGACAGTAAGTGGCAAAAACTGGCAGAAACAGTACTAAATAAGAACTTTACTCAGCAATGATTCATAATTCACACTTACATTTGATATGTAAACCATTGAGCTAAAAATTAAAACATAAGATTATGAATGTTATTCAAAGTATCAAAACGTTTAAAATGATCATATAAATACCAGGGGTGCAGAAAATGTTTCTGTTCCCAAGATTTCCCCCAATCCACATGAAAATTTCCCCCAAAATTTTTCCCCTAACTTTTTTTTGCAACCTTTTGAAAAAATGTGGGCTTTTTTAGCTATATTTTGGCGAAATTCGCGGTCGTTATGCGATCTTTTGCCAAAATTGGCGTTTTTTCTCTGTAATTCTCAGTATTTCGGTTTTTCAAAATGATAACTTTTTTTTTCTTTTTTTTTTTAAGTTTTCGGAACCGAATGTTTTAAATATTTGAAAATTCGGAACAGATATACAGTATAACGCCTGATACAGGGCTGCCACAGTCGACTATTTTTTAATTCTAACTGGCAGCACTTTTTCAAAAGAGAAAGCCTTAAGACAAACTTTGACAACATTTGCAAGAAATATATATTTCAAAATTCCATTCAGAATAATACTAGTGCGAACGAATACAAAAATAGTCGCCTGTGGCAGCCTTACTGATATGTGTACATATTATTTTAAGATTGATTTTTTGTAGGTCGCATATGGATCTTTTTATTTGTAGTGAAATTCTTCTAACTGATGAAATTATAAAATTCGTTGTTAAATCGCAATCAATTGTGTATGTTTCTGCAAAATTTCCCCCGATCCTAGATCGCTGGATCGGACATATTCTGCACCCCTGATAAATACATACTTTGCTTATTTAAAACACTAATTTTCATTCACTTGAAAAACAGAAACTTTCACTACAATAACCTGATACTGTACAAGTTTAATTATTAATATTATTGTTTACAGTTGAATTTCTATTTTTTTTTTAAATAAATTTACAAAAAATTCTGATTTAATAACAAATTACTTTTCAGATTATTTTTAAATAAATAACATAATGCAATTTCTTGTGAAAATATATAAGTAAATAATTGAAGCACAAAAAATAGCATAGACAAAGAAAATTTAATGAAATATCTTGTACACTTATTTTACAATATTGAAGAAACAAATTACCACTAAAATATACTATAAGTATTTTTTCCACGAAGCATTCCATAACATAGGACTAATTTTGCTAATCTTTCTGCCACCAGATTATTTCTTAATTTGTTCTGAATGTTAGAAAAGTTTGAAAAAATTCTTTCGAGGCCAGCATTACTTGCTGGCAATGTCATGATTAAGGATGCAAAAGTTGCAAAATCTTCATTTTCAATAGTATTCGTTCTTACAGATGACCACCACACAGAAGGCGAGACATTTTTTTTCAAGCAAGGTTTTGCAATTTGTTTTGTAAGTTAGATTTAAAAAAAAAAAAAGTCAGATTTATTCTTTTGAATACTGTATTTAAATGAAATCTTTTCAAAATCCAAAGAATTACTAGATCCACATATCACTATAACAATTCTATGAGAGAGTTTTTTTATTACTTATTTATTATGTTATTAAATCATGCTAGATTACAGAAAAATATTTTGAGTAAATATTCTTTTTTCTTTTCAGTGCTTTATTTAAAATAAGCATTGCATATAGTTTTCTATTTTGGTTTTTAAACTGAGATTTAAAAATAATTGCTTAAACATAAATTACATATGCATATGTAACAAAAAAAAATTCTGTTACATTACTCAATTTTTCAAAAATCAAATTTTTTTTAAAATCAAAACTATCCAGAATATTTTATTTGTGTGCATATATTTATTCTGAATTAATTAAGTACTAATTATTTAAGGATGAACTACTTAATAAATTTAATATTACTAAAAAAAAAATCAGAGATTATGTCACAGAATGTCTTTATGCCAGTTGTTGCCAGTTAAAACCGGTTATAACCACTTTCTGCCACTGGCACGGCAGAAACCACTTTCTCCTGGCAAAAACCCAACCCTGATTGGTAGAGGTAGACCAATTCCTTGGTGTCTGCAGGGTCACCCGATTCAATAATAGAGCACGGGTGCAGAATATGTCCGATCTGGTGATCTAGGATTGGGGGAAATTTTAACCACCTGGGGAAATTCTGCAGAAACATATACAATTGATTTAGATTTTAAAAACAAATACCGTAATTTCCTGAGATAGAAAACTTTCACTACAAATATAAGATCTATATGGCAACTTCCAGAAAATCGATGTCAGAATAATGTGTATCATATAATTGGGGTGATTCTGTTTTGAATTTCACTTCTGCCATATATACTCGAAGTCTAAGTTGAAAAATATTGGAAAAATAAATGTTCTACATCTACGACAGTACAGCAATTACTGATAACAAAGTACAATTTTGGGGGAAATTTTCATGTGGATTGGGGAAATTTCAGGAGTAGAAACATTTTCTGCACCCCTGTAATAGAATAGGAGTATATAGTAGTAGGAGTAAAAAAAGTCATGAGAATGTAATTTAACAATATGATAACTTTATAAACTGTTTACAATCACAACATAAAAGTTTTCTTATCATTCATCCCCCCCCCCTCTCCACACATACATTATCTCTAATTAAAAAACAAAAAAAATCATACCAAGGAATGCCAAATTTTAAATAACCATCTAATAATTAAAAAATATTGCCATTTTTGTATATATTAACGTACCATAGAAATAAAAAATTTCACTCTTCAGTAAAAAAAATGGTATTTAGAGAGGGGGGGGGGGTTAAAGATTAAAAAAGAAAAAAAATATTCAATGATTTAATAATCTCCTGTGTTTTTTGTAAACAAATAAAGACAATCTATAATTTTTGCAAGTTTTTTAACGCATTAATTTAGAAACTCTATGGAAAACTTGTACAAAAGATTTCTGGATACAACCAAAAGTGCATTTCAATATTTTTAAAAAAGGGAACAGTGCATTTTTTGAATTTTAGAAAAGACAGAGTGCTGTGATTTAAATAATGGCGTAGAGGAAACACTCGTTTATATGGAAATATATATATATATAAATATATAATCATTTTTCCCTGTTTCAAATATCTGATACTCTCAAAGAAAGCAGGGACCGATTTACAAATTTAGGGTTCCTGGGCACAGATGCTTATGGGACCCCCTCACCAATACTTTCAGCGGGATTGAGTACAAAAAAATGGAAAAAAATAGTTACTAAAGATACCAATATTAATTTTAAAATACATATTAAAATATGAAATATGATAATTAACATTTTTAAATAATTATTTCGCAGTTATGAAATGTAAATGAGTAAACGTTTTACAATAAATAGTAATAAATATGATGCTAATAATCTTTTAGCAAGTCTTAATAGAAAAATAGATAAAAAGTAAGTTCAATGAGAATTAAAGTGTTAGCGAAAAATAAATTAGAGGATAGCATGGAATTATCATAAAATTGTAGCATAAAATCATATTCTGATTTTTTTAAGTTTCACAGAAATGAAAATTTGTGTGCTCACAAGGGTTCGTTTTTGATTTTTTTTAATAAAAATCAAAACAATCTGATTTTTTTTATTTTTTTTTAAATACCACACATTATTATTATTTTATAACTTTTTGTTTAATTTAAATAACAAATTTTACACACATAGACGTGCATTTATAAGTATTATCTATTAATAATATTACACAATTTACATAAATGATTTATACTATTTCAAGGTAAAATTTTAGGCTATGATCATTTGATATTTTAGGCTATAAATCTTGATTATACAAAATGCATGAAAAACTACAAATCAGATGTCAAAAATTAATTCAATGCTTTAGTACTTTTAATTATAATAAAAATATCTGCAACACATAATTTTACAGCGAGTTACAGAAGTTTTTCTAAATACCAATGAGTAAATATTCAAATATTTATTATATATTTCGGCTCAGATTTCTTTACTGTTGCAAGATTATTTTATAATTTGATTCAAATGAAATTTGAAAGAATTTTTTTCTAAACTTTACATTTATTTCACTTTTTTACAAATATTTAGTTTTATCTTTATGAAAGTTGTTTGATTATATATATTATATAAAACTAAATTATGTTAAAGCACATTATTATGTTTGTTTACGCCTTAAATTTATTAAAAAATAACTTAAAAGAAAAAATGATTTAAATCATGATTAAAATCAAGCTGATTTAAATCAACGAATCCTGGTGCTCACCCAAAATGATAAAGAATTATAATAAAAATTTGTGGAAATGATAATGCATTTATAGAAAGAGATGTAGTACTTTAATAAAAACAAAACTATTACAAATAAGTGATTTCTTTAATGTAAAATAATAGTTTGCATAATAGCATGTATATATGTGTAAAAATAAAATAATTTTTGGCAGTTATTTTGATTTTAAAGTAATGTGATTTTGCCCTTTTAAAATGTGAACCTCTGAAGTAAGGTCACTTTATCAATCTCCCAGTGGTGGCTGTTATTCAGAGGTTTTACTGTATTTGAAATGAAACTTGCGTTTACTAATAAATAAAAGAAGAATATTGTTCACTTGTTTCGTTGATAAACAGGGGTGGGGAATTTTCGAAAAATTTCACCAGCCAGGGATTTATTTTACCAGCCAGCAAAATACAATATACAGTTGAAAATAGTTAAGACAAAATTTAAACAACTGAAAAAAACAGCTAATTACTATTACTACAATACATTTTCATATTTTTGTTCGATAAAAATAAGAAATATATACAAGAGAAAAGATAATAGTTCTATAGCGTAGAATTTAGTATAATATTTATATTACAAAAGTTGCAAAATATAGGGAACTAATAAAAATTAATAAATAAATAAAGATTCTGTCACCTTTACAGTTTGAAGTTTGAAAAAATAACTTAAAACTTCACTCGCCCTGAAGGAAAATTTACTCGCCAGTGGCGAGTACAATGATGTAATTCCCCAGCCCTGTTGATAAAAATGTCTGTCTACCCCCCCCCCCCCGTTTTTTATACAGAGGAAAGAAAAATTATATTTTTGTGACAAATCTAGATTGTTCCACGACCCATTAAAGCATTCGCCGCGACCCACCAGTGGGTCGCGACCCATAGTTTGGGAATCGCTGCTCTATTATATAAATTATACAAAGCAGACTTATAAAAAAATGAATTTGGTTTAATATTAAAAATGTTACTAACTACCATTAATAATTTAAAGCTAATTATTCAAGGTTTGTGAATAATTAGCTTGCATTATTCACAAACGTGATTGCAAGCTACGTTGCATTCTGGTAGGGTAATTTATTTTATTTAAAATTTGTCAGTTAGTAATATTCAAAAAAATATTAATACAATACAAATTAATTACGTAAAACCAGCTCTTAACCTTTTTCAGTAAAATTTTTACTGAATGAGTGTGGAAACTGCAAGAGGTGAGATATTACTCCCTCTTGCCTTGTTTGATTAACATTGTCATGGTCAGTAATAACACGACACAACCCACGAAACTAAACTTATATACATGAAAAGGTAAAAGATATTACATACATGGAAAGTAAACTAAAACAATATATACGAACTTTACAAAATAAATAATGGTACTTACTTTTTGTAGCGTTAGAAATCATTTTCAGCGGTTCGGTTCGAATTGCCGTTGAAATAGGCGCCATTGGAAAGCGTCGGTTCGAATTCTTCTTGTTTGTTTACTTCCTAGAGATGCGCAAAACGCGTGCGCGTGTAAACGCACAGACAGCATGGATCACGTCAATGACAGACAGGCATTCGCATTCCCGTGGGGAGATTTGAGATTCAAATTATGCTAGGCGTTTGCAATAAACGCGTGTCTTCAATTTCAAAGAAAATAAATATGCTGTTTGAAGAAGTACGAATTAGAGGGCTGCATGAACTAAAATTTCCAGATTCAGACCCGTCATGAAAGTTAAAAATTCGGAACGTGCCCGGGTCCAGTGTTGAATTTAAGGGGATGGCTCGGGGGGGGGGCAATAAAGTGCCCCCCCCCCCCGGAAAATTTTGAATTTTGTGTTTTTAATGCTCAAAAAGTGTTATCCCCCTGGAGCCATAGAAATCCTTTCCAGAGAAAAGTGTCTGGATTCAACA
Source organism: Maratus speculifer (assembly GCA_964019185.1). Lineage (NCBI taxonomy): Eukaryota > Metazoa > Arthropoda > Arachnida > Araneae > Salticidae > Maratus > Maratus speculifer. The sequence goes on from CAXHSM010000033.1 coordinate 115,271, forward strand.
TTGCCCGGGCCAATATAAACGCTAAAAGTGCGGTCCGACGCAAAATTTACAAAACATAGATTGTTTATTCTTATATGGTTATTAATAAATAATTGTAGTACGAAGAGAAATTCTGGCAAAATATATTTATTTTACATTTATTTATGTTTACAGTCTTCATTTATAAAAAAAAAAGCGCACGCGATCTTTTTTTGATTTATTTTTATACTAGCGGCCTTCGCCCGCTACGCTGGTCGGTTTATCTAAAGAAATCTTGAAGAAGTAGTTAGATAAGGTTCAGACATACATTAAAAAAAAAAAAGCAAGTCGATCATTCAAAAAACGTTGGGAAATATCAAATATTTACTGTAATTTTTTAAGAAAAACAAAGTTTCGAAAAAAAAAATTAAATCGAAAAAAAAATTACACTGACATATTAATGCAAGGAAATTTTCCCAGAGAGAAAATTCGCCTTGAATACAATATTTCAAATTCTTTTAATTGCTTATAGGCGTTAATGCCAACATAGTGAAAAAAAATTCCATGCTGGGAATCGAACCCGGGCCATCAGTATGGCGCACTGACGTTCTACCGACTAAACCACATGGAACGACAGCCAGCTTGAAACTTTCTCATACTTAAGTAGACTGGCGAAAACATAACGATAGCGCGTTTTAAAATCGCACAGTGACATCTATTGGATTTTATATGTACTAAAAAACGTTATGTACTAAAAAACGTGAGCAGCGCACCTAATAGTTTCTTTTGTTTCTTTTTGTTACTTTTTTGTCTGTTGTCCGATTTTGATGAAACAAAGCCTATACACTGCCCGGGAGTGTGCATTCTTCATTAGTGAAAACCGCATAAAAATCCATTCAGTAGTTACGAAGATAACCTCGAACAAACAGACAGACAGACAGACAGACAGACAGACAAAAAATTCAAAAAAATTTTTTTTGTGTTTCATTGGTTTTCTTTTATCGCCCTGACTCCATTTTTGTCAATTATCTTCAATGTACAGACACACCGGGTCCTACTGTTTTATTATATGTATAGATTTTTTATTTGTATGTAGTTGACTAATGCAACATCGTTCATCTATATCCTATTGCTTAGATACTTAAAAGTTTGAAAAAAGAGAAGAACCCCACCAGTATTTGAGAGGTTGTGCTCTCGAATCTGGTTAGGCGGGAGGTGCTGGGTTCGAACACAGTCACGCCTGTCGGCTTAACCGTTCGGAGTTTTCGTGGTTTTCTTCGAATCTTGGGAAACCTTGCATAGTTACGGATTAAGTTCCCTTAGAAAGGCCCTCACGAAGGTCACTTCTCTGAGGGCCTATATTCCTCGAGTAGCTTATCTTCCTTCAGAAAATAAACCAAAATTAAAAAATGCTATTTACTAAAGTCATTTAAGACAAGATTGCACAATCAGTGTTGAATATAGGGGTGGCCCGGCAATAAAATGCTCCCCCCCCCCACAAAAAACATCGAGATTTTCTGTTTTCAATGGTAAAAAAAAAATTGCAAACCTATCCCGGAACTCTATAATATCCACCCGGAACCACAAAAATCCCCCCCGGAAAAAAATGTCTGAATTATACACTGCGCACAATGGAGAAGAAAATTCCATTATAGACAGGTTATTATAGGTATATCGTCTGTTGTAAATGTACTAATATTTCTGTTATATTCCTTTTTCAGATAAAATCATTTTCAGTTTAAGAAAGTATTACATCATAGCAGGGATGTAGTGGAGGGTATACGGGGGTACACCGCAGGCCACCCCTTGAATTCAACACTGGCTTAAATAACTGATTTTATCTTTATAATCATGTGGCCAACAATAAATTAATGGAGTGGCTCTGGGAACCTTCCGATTACTCAATGTGTCTACCCCCCCCCCCCAAAAAAAAAAAATTCGAAATTTCATTTTTTTTTTTTTTTTTTTTCTGAAAGTTTAATCATTTTTCACAGTACTTAAGGAATCCTTTCCAGTGAGAAATATTTGAATTCAACTGAACGCGGCGTTTACTACGATGCGTTTTCATGTGTTCTATTATACGTTATGTGTTGCATTTGCGGTTAATGCTTTGGGGAAGTACAGCAGAAACGCATTTTTTTACACAATCTGAAACACTTGGGAATGGGTTAAACACATTGGAAACACATCTTGACACCTATAGCGTTTAAAAATGTGTTGCATAGTGAGTAGAATGTGTTTTGAGGATTTGCAGTGTACATATGACACGTTCGATATTAAAAATGAAGTGTTTAAGATCTGCACGGTTCAAAATTTCCAGGCCCGAGTCCGGCCCAATACATAGAAAGAAAATTATTGTTCTGGCCCAATATAACCGCTAAAAGTTCGTCCTGAGACCAGCCGGCCCAGATAAAAGTTAAAATACCGGCCCAGCCCGAGTAAATTTCTGTTAATGCTGATTTTTACGTCGATTTGATCAAAAATTTGACGTACGCGGAGTTTTGGTAAAAAAATAATCATTCGATCTTTTTTATATATATTTATGATCTTCATCTTTTTATATAAATACCGCAAACTTCGATATTTTTTTTTTCAACGAATCTGTATTTCTTGTATCAAATTTCAATTATCCTTAATATTGTTATTCTATATTCCACGTACTGAAGTGTTAAAAATTTGAAAAATCTATGCTGTAAAATTTTCTAAGACGGAATTGCATAAGAAAAATACGTTATAGACAAGTTCCTTTCTTAGCAAGTGTTTTATATATTCTTTAATTACATATTAACACGTTGATTTTGCATGGAACAACACATTTTTTAGTTTAAAACAGGATTCCGTCATAGGCAGGGTTTTTACAAGTGCAAAGCTAGTTAAAATAATTATTTTTATATTAAGTTATATTTGTAAGATAAAAATTATTTAAAATAAATATAAGTCTAAATATAGCGATCTTTTATTTGAAAAATACCCCATTGTTCTTAAGTAAATAAAAGAAAATAACGTAAGGCTAAACGTTAAATTATAAATTAAATAATAAGACCCTCATCTGCTGATAAATATGACTTACAAATTTGTAAATAAAACACTGTAATATGAAAATGTTGCATACAAAAAATTGCGTAGTACAAATTAAAAAAAAAAAACATAAAATTAATGCTGGGCGATTTATCTCAGCTCTTCTTTTTCTAAGAATTTATAGCTTGTTATTCTCCATTTCTTAAAAAATAATAATAATAAAATAAAACATTGCTAAAATAATTAAATTTAAATAAAAGAATAAAAAAAAAATTAAATAAAAGATTTTTAAATAAAAGAAAAGTACACTTTTTATATAATATGGAATATTTTATTTTATTTGTTTATTTGTTGGGGGTGTTTTCCTGTAATTTTACTTAATATTAATACAGTTAATAATAGAATTGAAAAAAGTCAAACTGTTGAATTTTTATTTATAAATTAAGAAAACACAATACTTATTTTAACGACATGACTGTTTTCTTTGATGTTGCAATAATTTTGCTTAATATTAATACAGTTAAAATGCAGCTGGAATTGATTCAGTACTTTTTTAGTAATTAGGCAAAAACTAATAGTTAGTGATTTTTCGCTAATTAAAAGTTTTGAATAAGTTCGATGAAAACAGTGCGGACGGAATGTCTGAGTGGTCGAAGGCGCCACATTTAAGTTCTGCTTCTTGAAGAAAGAAATCGCGTGTTCGAACCCCACTCCTGACAAACGTGTATGCTTTGCAATAATATTTCCTGTGTTATAATTTTGATTAACCGACTTCAGAAAATCATTAATCTTTAACTAAAAAGAGAAAAATAAACTTTTCCTTCAGAAATTGAACCGACTTCAAAAAATACTGAAAAGTGAAAAATAATTTCTTCACATAATTGGAATAAGAAATATTAAATTAAGAGTGTAGTATTTATCGTGCGTATTACTATATTTACGTACATTTATTTGATTTTCTGGAGTCGGTGCCAGTCAAACCAACTTCAAAATTTAAATTAAGTATCCAATGCAAATCTTTATATATATAAATCTTCTGTAGGTGTGAATGTCACTGAACTCCTCCTAAACGACTGGACCGATTTTAATGAAATTTTGTGTGTGTGTTCCAGTGGATTCGAGAATGGTTTAGATTTACATTTCATCGAAATTGATTTAGTACTTTTTTAGTAATTAGGCAAAAATTAATAGTTAGTGATTTTTCGCTAGTTAAAAGTGTTGAATAAGTTCGATAGATAGTGTGCGGACGGAATGTCCGAGAGGTCTAAGGCGCCAGATTTAAGCTCTGCATCTTGAAGAAAGTGATCGCGTGTTCGAACCCCACTCCTGACACACGTGTATGCTTTGCAATAATATTTCCTGTATTATAATTTTGATTAACCGACTTCAGAAAATCGTTAACTTTTATCTAAAAAGAGAAAAATAAACTTTTCTATCAAAAATTGAACCGACTTCAAAAAATACTGAAGAGTGAAAAATAATTTCCTTACATAATTGTAATAAGAAATTAAATTAAGAGCGTAGTGTTTATCGTGCGTATTACACATTTACGTACATTTATTTGATCTTCTGGTATCGGTGCCAAGAAGGACAACATCTGTCGGTGACAGGACAACGTCTGTCGGGTCCGCTAATATATATATATATATATATATATATATATAATACGCTTTTTCAAAAACAAAACTCTTCTTTTTTAATATATTTTATAAATTTAATAAAAACTTCCGCCATTTTTAAGCAAATGATTTAGAAACCTATCATGATTTTTTTCATAAGAAATTCAAAAAGCACATTTAAAAATCGAAAAATTTGAAAATCCTGAGTTGATGTTCAATCTAAAACAAGCTCTCTAAATGTGCATATAAATAACCTTAAAAAAGGTTTAAAGCAATTAAATATCTTATAGAAAAAATAGAAAGAAAAAGTCAGGTGCAATGAAATATCTCCCTCATGACTGAATACATAGTAGTTTATACATATATAATAAAAAATAATAAAAAGAAAGAAAAAAAAGTGCACAAATAAAAGCATTATTCATGTAGCATAGAGAACCCCCCTAAAACGTTCAATACAATCGTCGGCTATCAATCTCTGGTCGAGATTCCAAAGGGGAACAATATTATCCCTCATATCCCCCTTCCTGTAGTTTTAAATAAATATACACCCTTTCCATCATTTCACTTTCAGGATTTTCAACCACCGCTCTATGTAATGGAATTAGATAGAAGTAAAAACAGAAGAGAATTTCTATTTCCTCTTTTATGACGAATTCGTGTGCATGAACTATTTATAATAAAATCGCTGAAAAGAATTAAACGTTCAATTGAAAAGCGGATTTGAATTTGATATTTTTAAATCAAATTGATCTGAAGTCTTAGCAATATGTTAGAATGATGTTTCGTAACCCGTAAAGTTTCACTGCACTGTAAAACAGAATTATACGATTGTTATATTGTAAAGAGTTTAATGAAAATCGGACACCTAGAACTTTTTATGGAGCTGCAACAACAGAAATTACTGTAAAAAATTTATGTTTATACAGTTTTTAAAAAAATAGAAAAGAAACGAAAAAGAAAAAAATCTGTAAAGTGACTATGAATACTGAAAGACCTGGCCATAAAATGTTACAAATAGACTTGAAAATAAAAATAACATGATTACTAAATGGTGTACAAAATGTTGCAAAATTTAAAAACTAAACAAACGTTAAAGTGAATTTAAGAAATTCAGCGTTTTGTTCTTTGTCTGAGATCTTCATCAGGAAAACATCTTTATACATCTTCCTATCAGAGTAAAACCGCCTTGAAATTCAAAAGTTCATTATATCTTATATTCATTTCACTATAATGAACTTTTAAATGCCAATGTGCTTTTACTCTGTTTGGAAGCAGTATAAAGATATTTTCCCAATGAAGATCTCAGACGAAGAACAAAACGTTGAATTTCTTAAATTCACTTTAACGTTTGTTTAGTTTTTAAATTTCGCAACATTTTGTTCACCATTTAGTAATCACGTTATTTATATTTTCAAGCCAATTTATGACTATGAATTTTTCATTAAATTGAGAATGCTTAAAACTTTTTATATAGCTAAAAAAAAAAAAAAAAAAACTTGTAATTATCTCAGGTTATTGATAAAATTTGAGAACACATACAGATTTCTACAGCTTTACAAAAACTAGTTTTGTAGATTTTCATCTTTTATGTTTTTACAAGGCGGGAGGGGGAAAACAAGTTATCAACTGTTTCAATCTGACTGCTTTGAGAAGTTTTTATACTTAAAGGATAACATACATTTTCGGGGGCGAAAAATTGACGTATTTTCGAAATTTTCTTTAAAACTAATTGAAAATGTAATAATTCCACGTTGTTTCTTATTGCTTCAATATTAAAAAATGTTTTTTTGTTCGATAATTTAAACACATATTATGCCGGAAACCTGCAGTCGTGTTGACCTGTACCTAAATGTTTGCAATCAATGAGCAGAATCATAACTTCCTGTGAAAGCTATATATTTTTAAAATCTTAGTTTTTTCTTCTAAAATAATGTTCTAGCTAAGGGCTGTTGGCTTAAATTTATAAATTTTTGAAGAGTAAGAAATTTGCTCGACTTTATTTTATTTTATTTTTATTATTTATTTATTTATTTATTTTGTTTAAAAGTTACTTTTAAATTTATTGGGAAAACACGATAAATTTAATTTTTCAAAATGATACTCAGACAATTTAACTTCGTGTACATTGCAAAATAAATAAAATAATAATAATAGTAATAATAATAATAATAATAATAATAATAATAATAATAATCTGTAAAGTTATTAAAGTTTTTCTAAGAAAATGGGAATCCT
>CAXHSM010000033.1:122200-150200 GCA_964019185.1 Maratus speculifer
AGAGCATTTTATGTAACGGAAAAAACAAAATTTCATGTAACAGATACACGTTTGTACAGTATATCAAAGAATCTGCTACGTTACAAAGAATATTTTTAGGAAACTGGGATGTCTAGAACTTTTTATATATCTACAAGCCGAGTTACAAATAAAATTTTAGTAAGATTACTATAATTTTAGTCGATTCTTTTCTAAAGCATTAAATTTCTGTAGCTTTACAAAAACTAGTTTTGTAGATTTACATTTTTTTCTTTTGTGCAGTATATAGATAAAATTATAGTAAATATACTGATTTCCGTAAATTTACATCTGTATTCTTTTTTCTTATAGTGTAGATAAAAGTAAATTTTATCCAAAAATGTTAAAAGTTATTCAAGTTACCATGCTACCTATGTTAAAAAATTTTCATTTCCAAGAAACTGCGTTTAAAGTTTTAGGGTTCCATATGTTTTAATCATGTGAGCTTATATTTTTGCTCATATCTTTCTTAATAATTATGGTACCACTTTAAATCTTTTTGCCCATAATTATACACACTACAGGGATTTAATTTTTATCACACACAAAAAATCGATTTTTTGAAGGTTGAGAACATGTGCATAACACTTTTGATCTAAACTTAAACGAAAGTCACTAAACATTTTACTTATATTGGGATTTTCGTTTACAATATCTGCATTTTGAATTTCTGAATTTTACTTCAATCTTTATAGTGAGTGCATCAGGAATATACTCCGAAGTTTATTATAAAAACTTTCAAAATTATCTGTACAATTTATTTATAAATTAAAATTTTTTTACAACTCGAATCAATTAATCATTTTATTATTATTATTCAGAAAAATAAAAATAATATACAATATGTGATAATAATTTTGTTGATAAAAATGTGCACAATAAAATAAAAAAATCACAAACATGTTACTAAAATACAACTTCAGTCTTTAATGGGTTAACTAAATGTTAATATGAGATTAAAACAAACAGCTGATAAAATTTTAATTGTAAATAATAATGCTTAATTAATTTAATCGTAAACACTGGGAACGTGTCATAATCTATGCTAAACGCATGCTATCTCTTTCTTCTTTATTAATTAACAATTTCTCAAACCATGACCTCACTGATATGAATACTGAGTTTTAGTAGAATTGATGTACTTAGACCTTCAAATTATAGTAATGAGGTAGATGCATTCAACGCATAATTTAAAGTACTAAACATTTTACATTTAAGTTCACAAATCCATTACATATTCATGAGCTAACGAGTAATGAAATATGAAATCTCAAGAATTATGAATAATTTATTTGAATAAAAGTTCATTACTCTTTTATTTAAAATATTAAGGATAAGACAATGTTAAAGAAAAGTATCTCTGCTGTAAATTGAGTAAAATTATGTTTTGCAAAACTGTTAAAGTACAATAAAAAAAAAAAAAAAAAAAAAAAAAAACCTAATGATGAAAAATTTCTTAAATTAAACATGCAATAGTTTTATGATCAGTTGAAAAAACAGTTAAGCCCAAGGTTTTAGTAATTTACATTTTAAACGTATATTTCTTTATTTTCTTATGTTAAAACCGTTTAAAAAGACCAGTTTAAACTTATGGGCTCTGGCTCTGTCATTTCCGATACGAAGTAGAAAATGTTATTTCTATATTACAAATACATTTTAATGTTACTTTTCATCATATAGACTGTTGTTATATTATTACATACTTTTATTAGAACTATTTAAAAGTATATAATAACATAAATCATAACAATAATCATGCCCCCCCCCCCAAAAAAAAATAATAATAATAATAAAAGAAAAGAAAGAAAGAAAGAAAGAATAAGAATTTATCATCGGCTCGATTAACAGAAACCTCGGTTTTACTGTAATATATTTGCCTTACTTTTCAGGATTTTTCATCTATTTTTAAATAGACCGAATATTTCTATTTAAAAAAAGCGATAACAATCGAATAATCTGGGGACTTTTATATCCCCAATCTGGCATCAGTGAAACAAAGGGAGTTTGATTTGCAAAAAAATATTATTTATAAAATAAAATTCGCGAATAAACAAGTTAAGTATTCTCGAAAATTGAAATGTTCTTCATTCTCTGTTTCGGGAATAATTAAAACTCATGAATGTTAAAAAATTGCTGTAATGTTAAAATCTTATTAAATTCATTAAAAATTGTTAATAAATTTTGAGCACAAAATTAGATGGTTTTCCCACGGTTAGTTTTTTGTGGCGTCTAACACATCGAGACAGATTAAATTTTAACATTCATTAATGTTTTATTTAATCGTTAATAACGTTTTGAGTTGCAACTTTACGAAAATGTAACTGATGTGTTGGTGTTATTAACCCCCTTTGCGACGGGAGCCTTTTACGAAATGTTTAATGTTTCCTCACCGGTTTTTAAAAATAGAAATTCGTACCTTTTTAACTCCCTTGAGGGGCAGAATATTTTTGTTGCTAAAATAGCAAAATGTTTGAGTGACACCGGTATTTTTAAACAAATTGAAATCAGAGTAAGTAAAAGCTTTTTTCACAGTATCTTTTTCAAAGCAAAATTTCATATCTAAATTCTGGTGCTGATGTGGCATTTAGCAATTAAAATTAAGTGGTATATGTTATATACCGGTGCCCTTCAAGGGGTTAAATAGAGAAAAATGTTTCAATTAAATAAGGCAAATTTTGCAGTAAAATTTTACCGGTGGGGATAAACAACGATTCTTAAGCCTTTTTGCATCATGTATATATGTCGCTCGTCCCCAAGGAATTAAAGAAAAACTTTTTGAGTTGTACTTTACATAAGGTGGTGTGGGGTAATAACGCCAGGCGGGGTAATAACGCCAAGTGCTAATATTTTGCATAATTATGAAATAATCTGGTAAATGACACCCATGTGCTCTGCGCAGAAGGGTTTTGAGTCATATAAATCGCAAAAAACAGCTTCAAGTTAATTTGTTTCATTTTTAGGTTTTATTGTTTTTACTAGCTGTTCTGCCCGGCGTTGCCCGGGTTCATCAAAAAATAGCATGAATTGCGAAAAAACTTATCATAGTAAAAACCTCGAAAAATTAAAAAAATGCTGCAAGAATTTCGTCTAAACTTCGTTGAAAAGAGATGGGCTGGAAAATTGAAGTTGGATTATTTTTACTAATGTGGAAAAATCTTACAAATCGCCAAAAACATTAAAAATCTCATAAAAATATAAAACAAAATTCAAAAATTGTGTTTCAAAATTCGAATAAACTTTGAAGAAAAGAGATCAGAATTTAATAAATTCGACCAAAAATTCAACCTCTAAAAAATCGAAGCGGGTCGCGAAGAAACGTAAACATCGCTTTAAAAATGGCAAAATTTTCAAAAATCACGGAACTCAAAATTTACTCTACTTGGATAAATGTTTTGAATCTAATTAATTTGATAATGTAAAAAGCATTGAAATACGAAAAAAACTGCTAAAAAATTACAATAAAAATCTTTAATCGCACAGGAGAAAATTTATCATGTTAGCAAAGAAATTAAAAACCGAATTCCTTTTTTCATATCTGAAAAAAATCGCCGTAAACTCAAAGCATATTGCATTAAAAATTACTGTAGATCAAAATAAGAGAGCAAAACAATTACCGTAAAGGATAAAAGTTTGAAACCAAACTCTTATTACCCTAATTTCCTGCCTATAATCCGCGGATCAAACAATTCTTTTTCGACCCAGAAATTTTATTTCGTAAATGAAGGCAAATATTTACGGCGATCTGAAAAGTTATATTTTATTTAATAAAATTTCTGGGTCGAAAAATGATTGTTTGATCCGCGGATTATACGCAGGAAATTAGGGTAGTCTAGAAATTTAAAATCGAATTCTTTTGAAAAATGTTAAAATTAAAAAAAGAATGAGAAAGCCCAAAAATTGCATTGAAAATTGTAATGAAAGTCGTAAAACATTTAAAAATCCCTAGGGTAAAAATTCACTGTTATAATATAAAATATTGTAATCAAGAAATTAACCATATTAACCAGAAAGTTTGAAATCGAAATCGATTTCCGGATGTAAAAAAATCGCTACGGAACTTGAATAATGGTTAAAAATGACATTGAAAATTGCATTAAAAATAGCTAAATATTTGGAAGTCAATGCTTAAAAAAATAATATTAAAGCAGGGCGAAGGAGAGGGGGTTATGATCGAAATCATTCATAAATTACAAAATGTAGGCATGGAACGCCAAAATCATATTAAGAGATAAAACATTGCATTCGAAACATAACTACATTAAACAAAATGGTTGATATAAAAATTGGTTTCTGAATGGCAGAAAATCGCCAAGGAACTTAAAAAAATAGCTAAAAATCGTATCGAAAACTATATTAAAAATCGCTGAATATTTAAAAGTCATGGCTGTAAAAATTTAATATTCAGTCGAAAATATTGTAATCGGAAATCGTTCATGAATAAGGAAAAGTCAACACGGAACACCTAAAATCCCCCAAACTAACTAAAAATTACATTGAATATCGCATTAGAAATTGGCAAACTTCATAAAAGCGTGGAGAACAAATTATACTATTTATGCTAAAAGTTAGAAACCGAAATTCTTTTACCGATGTCAACAACTGTCACAGAACTTGAAAAATCACTATAAAACAGATTAAAAATCAGTAAAATTAAAAAATCCGGACAAAATTTGCCATAGTAAGATAAACATTTATATTAAATTCCTGCGGACATAATTTACCATAATGGGACAAAACATTGAAATCTGAACTCTTTCATTAGTTAAAAAATACCGACACAAAACTTACTAAACATTTTATGAATATACACAAAAAATCTGAATCATTGATGTCAAAATTTACTACATTAAGCTACAAATTATTTTAAAATTTCTTTTCCAATTGTGAAAAAATCGCCGTGGACTCGAAAACATCTAAAAATTGTATTCAAAAAATCATTACAAATCGTTTCAAATTTAAAAATAGCGGGGTACAACATTTACATTAATAGAGTAAAATAGTGTAATCTGAATTATTTCTTAAATACAAGTGAAAAAATCGGCGCAAAGCGTGAGAAATAATGAAAACATTGCTAAAAATTGCATTAAAAAATCATAAAATTTCAAAATTCGTAAATGAAGTGTAAATGTTTGAAATTAATTTCCTTTTCGAAATTTCAAAAAATAGCCGTGAGATTAAAAAACCAATACAAAATCATTGAAAAATTCATTAAAAATCGCTAAATGTAAATACATCCCGTGAATAAAAAAATATTCTAGTCATGTAAAACGTAGCAACCATTCTTTTTTACATGAATTACAAAAAAATCGACGCAGAACACAAAATATATCAAAAATCACATTGAAAATCGACAAAATTAAAAAAAGGTAAATGGTGAAATTTACTATATTAGGCTAAAAGCTTGAAACCAAAATAATTTTTTAATTGTTAAAACACCACTGTGGTGGGGATCGAAAAAATTAGTACTAAATCGCATTAAAAAGTTCATTAAAAACGCATTGAAAAATGCACTAAATATCGTTAGTTATTTTTTAAATCGCAGTAATCCGAATTTCATCAAACGGATAAAGCATTCTAATCGGAAATCTGAACTATTTGATTATCTGGTTGACCAAGAAACTATCTGGGTCAAACCATAAGATTAAACAACAATAATGGCGGATCGTAAATTCCATATTCACTTGACATTAAACATGTTACATATGTTTGTTACGTCATCAAGTGGTTTTTACTTCTTAGTTTTATATGTATTTGTATTAATGTTTTTCTAAATTATCTCTTCTTTCATTATTTAACATAAAAGTTATATCTATTTGCATAATTTGGCTTGTTTCACGATTGAAATAATTTGGCAAAATTGGTCGACAGGATAATCACGTTGTAAAAGGAAATTCTTTATAGATAATAAAAAATCGACACGAAACACAACAAATCTTGAAAAATCGCGTTAAAAATCTCTAAAATTATATTAGATTAAAAGTTTGAAATCAATTTTTACTTCCAAATATCAAAAAACCACCATAAAACTCGAAAAATTTGTAAAAATTGCATTGAAAAGTGCATTAAAAATCAATATTAAAAAATCACAGGGGTCAAAATTTACTCTAATAGGGTAAAACGTTGTAATTGGAAATATCTCATGAATGACAAAAATCCGACATCAAACGCAAAAAAGTCTCGAAAAATCGCATTAAAATTAGCTGAAATTCATAAATCTTAACAGCTAAAATTTAATACATTAGCCTGAAAGTTTTAAGCAAAATTCCTTTTACTAATGTCGAATAATAGCGGCAAAATTTACATTAAATAATTCATTAAAAATCCAAACATCGTTGCACGAAATCCAAATAAATTATATTGAAAAGAGAACAAAATTCATTAATTTAGGTCGAAAGAATGAAACCGCTTTCCTTTTCGCTAATGTCGAAAAATCGCCTCGAAACCCACTAAAATTCGCATACGAATTAAATTTAAAAAACTGAAAATCGGCCTTCAAGGTGTAAAATTTCATACATAACTTCGTGCAGCGGTCTCTCCAGAGCATCGCTAATACTTCAAAAATTTTAACATGCGTTATAAACTACCTTAAAGTGTAAAACAGATCTCCTTATTACATTTCCTAATTTTGTTCGCGCCCCTCCTTTCATGCACCCTGAAATGTGTCACACCATTCTTTGTTTACATTTTTTATCATGTATTGTAAACCATTTTAAAATTTAAAATAAATCACACTGTTATATTTCCAAATTTTAACAAAATCGCGTTCTGTTAGTTCCATTTTTCACCACCAGCTAGCGCATTCTATTCTTCAAAAAATTTATCAAAACGATACTCTGTTAAACAAACTATCAGGTGATATATTACTCGAGGGGGTAGCGGTCTTAAGCAAGAATTTAAGATATTTTATGAAATTGCTATTCGAAAATAGTGGTAACTAATTTTTTGACATTTTAGGTAAATTTCGCAAAAAAAAATTACTACTTATTGCATTCTCAACAGCTCAAGATTATGATAGAACAACTATGAAAAAAATAGATGCTAAACGCAAGAAATCTTGAAAAAGCATTAAAATTCACATTGAAAATCGCATTAAAAATCATTTAGGGCTAAAAGTTTGAAAAGCTTTTCTTTTTATCAATCTCAAAAAAAAAAAAAAAAAAAAAAAACCACTAAGAAACGCATTAAAAGTTCGTTAAAAAATCAAAAATCGCTGTACAAATTCCGAATAAACTTTGCTGAAAAGAGAAAAAAATTGCTATATTGGGTTAAAACAATGAAACCGTATTTCTTTCACTAATGGGATAAAACTGCAAAAAAAAAACCGCTAAAAATCGCCTAAAAAATTATCAAAAAAATCTAATCAAAAAGTTGAAAATCGGGCTTCGAGATGCAAAACTACATGTATAAAAATACCTTCCCTCCACATTTTGTAACTCTACGTACAGCAGACTCTTCAGAACAGCGTTGACACATACACAAACTTGTCTCTTTATTATTATAGATTTTAAAAAATAGCGTTCTATTAGTTCCATTTTCCACCACCAGGTAGAGCACTCTATTCTTCAAAAACTTTATCAAAACCATACTCTGTTAAATAACCTATCAGGTGATATATAACTCGAGGGGGTAGCGGTCTTAAGCAAGAATTTAAGATAGTTTATGAAATTGCTATTCGAAAATAGTGGTATCTAAATTTTTGACATTTTAGATAGATTTCACAAAAAAAATACTACTTATTGCATTCTCAACAGCTCAAGTTTTTGATAGAACAACTATGAAAAAAATTAGATGCTAAACGCAAAAATCTTTAAAAGACGTTAAAAATCGCATTGAAAATCGCATTAAAAATCGTTAAAATCTAAAAATCGTAACAAACACAAAATTTAGGGCATTAGGCTAAAAATTTAAAACGATTTTCGTTTTATTTATCTCAAAAAATAGCCGCAAAATGAGAAAAAAACACTAAAAATCGCATTAAAAATTCGTTAAAAATTCAAAAATCGCTGTACAAATTCCGAATAAACTTTGTTGAAAAGAGAAAAAAAAATTGCTATTTTGGGTTAAAAGAATGAAACCGTATTCCTTTCACTAATGGGATAAAACCGCAAAAATAACGCTAATAATCGCCTAAAAAAATTATTTAAAAAAATCTAAATAAAAAATCGAAAATCGGGCTTCGAGGTGCAAAACTACATGTAAAAAAGTACCTTCCCTCCAAATTTTGTAACTCTATGTGCAGCAGTCTCTTCAGAACAGCGCTGACAGACAAACATCCTTCTCTCTTTATTATTATAGACAAGCAACTAAAATTAACGCTTGATCTAAAATTTGCGAGATACGTTTTGTGATGTGAAGACTATTTTTTTTATCCGTAAATACTTTGTTAATTACATAAATTTTTAGTACATTTCATGGACTTTCAAAATATTGTTGAAGATTTTGGATATCTTCTCGAGATAATTTGTAATTTAAAATGTACAGCGCAATAACTATAACGGGGTAATAACGCCCATCCTTGGCGTTAATATCCCGGTTGAGTCCCTACAGTGGCCGAGCTACATCCTAAATACTAATTCAAATAAACACAGTTAAAACTGTGCAAAGTTTCTAATAATTCTATTTAAGCGGTCCTTTTTAAGCAAAAAGAAGCTCACAGTCTGATATTCTTTTGCCTCATCCTCCCCCCCCCCCCCCCCACACACCACACCTTTATTTTTCTTATACTTTCACAAAAAATTGAACATTTTCAATAGCTTAGAATGCAATTTGTCAATTTCTAAGTTTTTAGAGTTTGTATTTTTAGAATTGGGCAATTTACATGCAATTATTCCATCTTATTTCATAGTTTTGTTTGCATGGCGTTATTACCCAAATAGGTGGGTAATAACGCCAAATAGCATTGGTCAAGAAATCACGCCATTACGTTTTATGAATACATATCTGTTAAATTATTTTTTTTATATAGATAGTCAATGAGTTGCTGTATCGAATCATATATTTATTTGAAAAATACAAACTAAAACTGAGCCGTGAAAATTGGTCGAACCTTAACGTGGCGTTATTACCCCAGGGTACCTTATATATAATAATATTTTTATTTTTGTTCTGAAATCAAAAGTTATCAAGAATTCTAATAGTTATTTATGGAAACTCTGTATGTTTTTATTATCTTCAATACTGCATTCATGACGTATATTAATGAATTATTCTAGATTCAATGAGACCCGCCTCGTTACGTTAGTTTAATGTAACTTAATCACCCAACTAATTTAATTTTTTTTTTCGAAAAGTACTATGTATATTTGTCAACAAAAAAGCAAATAATGAAGTTTAAATAAAGATCCATAGGTGCGTTTTACAAATCGTGTCAAGCCAGGGAGGGAGGATGTACAATTTCAGAAAATATAATGAAATCCTTTTTCTATTTTTTATTTACTTTTTTACTTTATAAAATACTAATTTTGGTACTACTTGGTTATCCCGTCGACCAATTTTGCCAAATTATACAAATCGCCAAACTCATTGCCGAACTGTGCATAATTTTTATTTTAAATATCGAAAGAAACAAATAATTAGTGGAATATTAATAAAAATACAAAGAAAAAGGTCGAAACAAAAATCACTTAATGGCATTTTAAAAACGTGTATCGTATTTAATGTCATTGAATGTGATATTTATGATCTTCCATTACTGGCATTTAATGTTATAGTTTGGCGATAGATTTTAGATCGATGGGATAACCAAGTAGTACCCTAATTTTTTTAAAACAAAAAAACTGATATCAGAAATAAATTCATAAACGTACTAAAAAAGATTTCATAGTTTTCATTTTTCACATTCCAGGAATCGATGCGTAAAAGTTCCAAATTTCTATAAAAATGTACCAAATGGCTAAGATAAATTGTTCCCAATTTTTATAGAATTTCATTCTAGCAATATTTATTAGCTAATTTATACTTGTAGAGAACATGGCTAAATTTGATATAACTTTCTTTTTAACAATGTAATAATAAAAATTATTACATAGACGCCAACTCTTCTGATTTTTTAGCCCGGAAAAATTCAATAGAAATTTTTGCGTTATTTAATTGGCGGATTACGGCGATTTCAAATAGTAAAATTTTCTTTAAAATTTTTCCGGGCCAAAAAAGCGGAAGATGTTGGCAGATATGTTATTATTGCATTACATATAACATTTAAAATAATAAATCTTATTAATTTATACTACAGATAATTCATTTATATTTATTTTAACAAAATAAAATATATTTTTGTCGGAAGTGCTAAGGAAACTAATGTAAAATCGTGATTTTGTATTAAAATGAAACAAGTCTAATAGAAAAATTGACCAATTAATAACAGCACGTAAAATCAATTATTGGAATCAAAATAATTATAATTTTAATATACTAAGCAGTTATTAATGTTTAACTACAGAAATCCATTTCTTACTATTCAGAAGTTAATAAAAGAAAAGAATTTACATACATTAGTATTTAAATTTTTACGGGGAACTGAACTTTTAATTGGGAGGAATCGTTCTTTATGCAAGTTATTTTTCAGCAGTATGTATATTATAAAACTTCTTGATTAAAATGATGATAATAATAATAATAGTATCACTAACAGCAATGCCACCTTGTCAGAAGAGAAAATAATATCATGAAAATTGGTTTTCATTAAATGAAAATTTTAACAAATATTGCAAAAAAAAAGCCAATTTAATAAAATCACACCAAAAACATTTAAAGGAAAGATCGAGATAACTAATATATATTAAGGATATATTTAATAAATAGATATAAGCAATTAATAATTATGGCTTTTTTTCTTAATACGTACAATTACTTAAGAATTATGTGTATCTGTATATGGGTATTTACATGAGCACTTGTCGGTCAGGCAATTATTCTAGTTTCTCTTTTTCATGTAATTCATTATTTTCTAGTAACGGCTAAATTGTTGGCCATCGTTATTTTCGAAAGGTTTGCACTGCCTTATTCAATTAAAGAAATATCTCAGATAAAATCAGTAAAATTTTTCCGTTCTAAAATACTGGTATCAAAAATCACAGTATGTGACTTACACGACGTGTGGAATTATCCATTATGTATTAATTACTTAAAAAAAAAAAAAAAAAAAAAAAAAAAAAAAAAAAGGTTTTTTTTTTTTTTTTTTTTGGACAAAAATTGATTGTAAGATCATCAAAATTCGGTTTCAGTTTTGACCTTAACAACCTGCTGCGATCTATCCTAAACCTATAGACGTTTCGGACAATTATTTAGTCTCGCACAGGGATATAGTGAATTGTAGTCGGTGGCGTACGCGGTATTATACCGTATGGATTTTCCTAAAGAACACCGTGTAAAGAACACCTGTTTCTCAAAAAAAACCTAAGTATACATTCTCTAGGGTACATGTCTTAAACTTATGCCCTCTGTTTAGAGCGTATACCCTCTGATTCTTTTGCGATTGCACTTCTGGTCTCACAAAGAATGTAGTGGAGGGCATACGGGGGTACACGCCGTGTACTTTCTGGATTTTTTAAAGGATACAGTGGACTTTCAAAATCGCAAAAAATCATCAAATTGTCGATTTTTTTTTTTTTTTTTTTTTTTTTTTTTAGCATAATAACATTATATGAACTCCCTGCTATTGAACACAAAAATATTTTTTCAATTTCGACTATTTTTACTGGAATTACAAGCATTTTTGTCCAATCAGCTGATTCTGCCACGCTCCTTTGTTTACTTTTTTGCCGATTCGCATCCGGAAAATTTAGCCTAGGTTTTAGTTTTTACCTTACAAAATATGTTATTATTTTGCACAGAAAACTTATTAATTTTGTGATTTCGCAAAACAATACTTTAACTGTAACTTTTAACTGTTTCTTTTAGCATTTGTTTACAATGCATTTAGAGGAATTGTTTTTTGTCCCCAATCTTTTTAGCGTAAATATATATACATATATATATATATATATATATATATATTAAAATATTTAATATATTAAAAGTATTTAATATATTTAACAAAAAATTGAACAATAAGAGGTATTTATATCATGAATATTTCTAGAAAAATTTAAAAAAAATCATTAGAAAATACAAAAAGTTATTTTTGAGAAGATTTTTTAAAATTCAGATAACTTCTCGTCTTTTGCATGAATTACTGTCGAAGCCACATATTTTATGTGAATTTACCATAAAAACATATAACCATTACTTATAAGCTAGGAATGATATTATATCCCTTATATATGGCTGAAATTGATTCAGTAGGAAAATATTAATCAATTATAACCATTGTAGTTACTAAAATCTGTTTTTCTCAAAATGAATATTTTCGTCGTTTTCATGATTTCAAAATGTTCCATGCGAAATTCTTTATGCCCAATTTTTCTGATTTTTTGCTTAAAATGCTTTCTATATATGTGTTAACAAAAGTTACTAAAAATAAACTTTTTAGATGCATTTAAATTTTTAAAATGTCAGTTACATGGAATTTTTAATGATTTTTTAACGAAAAATACAAAAGAATTAAGTTAAAATATTTTTTAAAATGTTTTACAAGTAATATGCTAAAATGATTAGTAACATTTGTTAACACATACATAGAGAGAATTTTAAACATAAAATCAGAAAAATTGGGCATAAAAAATTTCGCATGGAGCATTTTGAAATCATGAAAACGACGAAAATATTCATTAAAAAAAATTTCAATTTCAGTTTAAGTTAATTTAAAAAAAGAAAGTCTGTATCTCAAAAACTATTGAATATATATTTTTTTAAATTGTGAAATAAGAGACATATATACTATGACTATTTCCAGAAATTTTTAAACAAATTCATTGAAAATTTAAAAAATTAGTTTTTAGAGTCCACTGTACCCTTAAGAAGATCCGTATGCCCTTTCTTTCTCAAACAAAGCATTCGTGTTTACCCTAGCTATGGACGTTATTGACGTCAGCGTATAGTTAGCCCCTCTGTCTAAACCGTAATACTTTCTGCATTTTTACGACTTCAACACTAGTCTCACCCCGGTACAGAAAAAAAAAAAAAAAAAAAAAAAAAAATCAAGTTTTGAAAGATGAAATTAAAAGCTTCAAAAAATACGTTTTAATTTCACTTTTCATGACTAAAGTATTTTTTTTTTAAACTGTTTTAATAAGGGGCTAATGTTTGTAAGAAACATCTACAGGTTTTTAATATTTTTTAATGTGATTTTCTTGTATATTTCTTAAATTGCCTGAATTTAACGTGATTGATCGGACATGGTGTGATCGTGATCATCTATCTTACATTTCAAAATGTGTATTAATTACAAATTCAAATGTAAGTAGTTTAAAATACAGGGTGATTATAAACAAATCTTTCAAATTTACAGTTCTATTAAACGGGAAAAAAGTACAACCTTGTTGTTCATCGAAAAAAAAGGAGAAATTTTAAATTTAACACAATTATAAGTGTTAACGTGAGCCCCTTCAGAAACACGAACGATATTGAGGTAGTGTGATAATTTATCCAACACTTTTTTTTTTATCATGTATGATGTGACTCTTTGAGATGTGCGTGTCCAAAGTTCGTCAACGATTTGCTAGCGGCCAAACAAACACATGATCTTTTACAACGCCCCGCAAAAGAAAAAAAAATCATGCTGAGAAAAGTGTGGAATGAGCTATCATAATCCTCGATGTTGGTTGTGTTTCTGCAGGGGTTCACATTGAACAGTTATAAATGTGCTGAACTTAAACTTTGATTGATATCTTTGATTTCCGAGGAACAACGATGATGTTATTTTTTTTAAAAGGGCAAAACTGGGAAATTTCATCACCGGCTACTGGCCTCTAGTATTAGTTTTATCAGTGGCCACTTTCTTTAAGCCAGCGGCCTCTTTTTAATTTAAAAATACTAAACAGTAGTCATTTAAAATTTTTTTTATTAGTAACAGTTTAAAATTGAATAGCACAAATAAATATGCTGATATAAACACAATGCAGTCAGAAAAAATAAAATAACATGATGGAATGCAGGAAATTTGTATTCTCTCCTTGTAGAAAAGTGGCCGTGAGGTGGCCGGTGATAGCCAATTCTTTAGTAGCCCTTTTTTCTCATACACTGGCCCTGTGGCCAGTAGCTTGTGCTAATTTTTCCCTTTACTTTCTCTCTCTCTCTCTCTCTCTTTTAGTAGCATTGTAAAGTTGGGATATTCATTTATAATCACTCTGTATACTTTTTACCAGTAATGATATGATATTTATGAGGATACTTCTGACATACGTGCACCAGTTATCAGCACACAGTAGGAACTTGGGAGGACTTACAAAAAAAATTTCTCCAGTACACATGTGTGTCAGAAGAAGAGATGATAAAAGATGTGAGCAGTGCTATAAAATTATTGGATGGGCTTGTACCACGTAGGCCCATATAACTGGCGAATTAAATATTTCCTACTGAGCGAAAAATTGCCCAGGCTGGAATCGAACCGAGATACTTGGCTTATAAGGCCAATGCTTTACCGCTTAAGCCAACTGAACACGAGAACCGGTGAGCATTTTTTGTTCAGATAACCTTGTAGGTCATAACATCCGGTCTGTCATTTAGACAGTTCAACAGAATAGACCGCAGTTAAAAGAACTCCATAGAATGATGGATACGTAGATAAATTGTATTCTGTCACACAATCAAACTGATTGGTAAGGTTATCATACGAATTAAATATTTCCTTCTGAGCGAAAAATATAAGTTGGTGCCACTGCAGCACAAAACAAATAATTATATATTGAATATATATAACTATTAATGCAAGTTGCGCACACTTTTAGACTACTCAAGGTGTATGACCCTACTAGTGTTGTTAGGTATTCCGATTTACGCAAAAAGTCCCGATTTTCAGGGTCCCGATTAAACACTGTGCGGAACTCCAAAAGTCATCATTATATTTATTTCTAACTGTCAAACATAAACCCTTATAAACTTCTGCCTTGCTAACAAAATATTATAAAAAACATAGACAACAGCATTAAAAAAAAATAACAACAAATAATGTGACGCATTAAATACAGAAAAGGAAGTACAAAATATATTTGAATGAAAATATTATTAAAAACATTGCCAGTTATAAAGCATTAAAAAAATAAGTAAAAATCAATAAATCTAAATTTAAAAAACAAACAACTACATTACTTTTTGCCTTAAATTGAAGCATTATATTTTTAAATGTTAATAATGTAAGCGAAAGCTCAGTGTTCAAATTTTCTAATAAATATTGCTTTTAGAATTAAAAATAAATAAATAAAAATAAAAATAGTGAAAGTACTGAAATAAAATTTTATTGATTCGAATTAAATAAGTGAATTAATAATTCCTACCTACTAATTAATTTCCTTTTGAGAAGAATTATGAAGACAATAATAAACAAGAACTGACTAATTAGGAATTTATACTTCTAAAATCAACCGAAATTTTTGTAATAAAATTCACCGAAACCATTGATGAAAATGATTTAATTACTAGCATTCTGCATTTTTCAAAGGAACAGAAATTTCTGCTGTGAAATTCTTAGAAGAAATTGATAAAAACAGAACTGAAAAACTAGGCTTTCATATTTCTGATATGAATCAAAATTTTCATAATAAAATACAACGATAAATCCTATTTTACAAACCGGGTTTTACACGTTATTAATGAATCCTTTGATTATAACCTTTGATAATGTTTAGCAAATTTGTCCTGACTCCAACAATAGTAGGAAAAAAGAAAGATATACATTTTGGTCTCGACAAATAAATGTAAAAAATGACCGTAGAGAGCACCGTTATAACACATAGATGTGATTTTATCCGTAGAAAAATCTTCAGTTATAAAATAAAATTCATATAAACCTTATAAAACATATTTAAAATAAAGTTCACTAATAAATCTATTTTTGCACATCAGATTTTAGACACACCAAATGAGCCTTTTGAGTGCAAAAAACAACTAGCTCCGAAACTGAAACTAAAGTGTAACAAATTAAACTCCACACCCACACTTATAAGAAAAAGAAAAAAATGTATACTTTCTGTTCTATAAAATGAAACTGTAAATAACAGTTTTAGGACTGATACAGCACATAAATGTTTTTTTGTAAGTAGGAAATTGCACAACAATAAAATGAAATTTATATAAAATATATTTGAAATATAACTAATTCACCAATAAATCAGTGTCTGCGCATCTGATTTTACACTCACAAAAAAAAAAAAAAAAAAAAAAAAAAAAAAGAGAAAAGAAAAAAGAAAAAGGAAAGAAAAGAAAAAAACCTTTGATTGCAAAAAACAACTAGCTTTAAAACTGGAAGCAATCTGTAGCAAATGTATCTCCAAATTCACAGTTGTAAAACAAAGAAATATATATATTCTGCTCGATAAAAAGCTAAAGTTAAATGGTAGTTTTGAGAGCCAATAAAGCACTTAAATGTTATTTTATTCATAGGTTATTGCAACTGTTACAAAATGAAATTTATAAAATATTATAAAACATATCTAATATAACGTTCATTAATGAATCAATTTTTGCACATCATATATCACACGCACTAAATAAATCCTTTGACTGAAAAACAAAAAAAGAATAGCTCTAAAACTGAAAGGAATGTGTAGAAAATTTATCCCCACACTCACAACTGTAAAATAAAGAAGTTTATATATTCTGCTTTACAAAAGGCGACTGTAAATGACAGTTTTAGGAGCAATATAACATATAAATGTTATTTTAACCGTTGGAAATCGAACAACTAAATAAAATTTATATAAAATATATTTAACCTTCCTACCCTGAATGGGTCTAATCGACCCATAGCTATAATTTGTTTTATACGATTTGCACCAGAACATTTTTCATAAAGAAAGTTAAATAGCAGATCAAAGGAAATAAGCCAATTAAATATATTAAAATGTTCTAAATAACAATTCTGGTGTGAAATGTTTTTATCAAGATTGAGTAAAATTTGAACAGGGTAGAAAGGTTAAAATAAAGTTCAGCAATAAATTTATTTGTGGACAGATTTCAGATACACAAATGAACTCTTTGATTACAAAAAATAACTTAACTCCAAAACCGAAAGCAATGTGTAGCAAATTTATACCAATACCGTGTAAAACAAAGAAATATATACTTTATAAAAAGCGAAACTATATGGCAATTCTGAGAGCAACAACACATAAATGTTATTTTATCCGTAGGAAATTGCACACCAATAAAATAAAATTTATATAAAATATATATTTGAAATAAAATTCATCAATAAATTAGTTTCTGCGCATCTAATTTTACATGCATAGAAAAAAAAAAAAAAAAAAAAACTTTGATTGCAAAAGACAACTAGCTTCAAAACTGGAAGCAATACGTAGCAAATTTATCTCCACGTTCACAATTGTAAGAAATTGTACAGTTATTAAACAAAATTTGTCTAAAATATTATAAAACATATCTTAAGAAAAGTTCATCAATAAATCTACTTTTACACATCAGATTTTACATGCACCAAATGAACCCTTTGATTGCAAAAAAACAGCTAGCTCCAAAACTGAAAGCAATGTGTAACAAATTTATCCCCACACCCACAATTGTACAACAAAGAAATATATACTTTCTGCCTTCAGCAAATAAATGTAAAAAGTGACTGTACATGGCAGTTTTAGCAGCGATACAACATATAAATGTTATTTTAACTGTAGAAAATTGTACGCCAAGCTATAATTACAACCGCCCAGAGAGGGAAAAAAACGTATTGAGTGTAACTTAATGAACACTCGTGGTTTTAGATTCCCCCTTTTTTAGATCTTATCGGCCACAACAGGAAACACTTACGTGAAAGAGATTTATAACTATTGTTTTAAGACGATAATCTCTTGTATTCGGTGAAATAAATCGATTGAATAGACGTCGTAAATAGAGAAAAAATATTTTTTGGTTAGTGAATCATAAAATTCAAACGGTTTGTTGCAAAATTAAAAATGTATACGTTTCAATTTTAGGGTAATATTTCACAATAGAGGAAGAATTTTTATCGATTTTTTATAAATCATTAATTTACACGATCTTTTATAAATTATTAATTTTCACCGGAAAGATTTCAAAGATTTAACTATATTGATTGGATAAGCTCTGATAATAAACTTTTAGTTTGTAAACCCATCAAATTAAAATGGTTTGTTGCAAAAATTTAAAATATATATACTCTCAATTTTAGAGTAATATATTATAATAGAGGAAGAAATTTTATTAAAATCGATCTTTTATAAATTATTATTTGACACCAGAAATATTTCAGAGATATATAAATGTAATTAATATTCAATTAAACATTACAAGGTAGTAAGTTATTTAAATAATTCTCGTAAACATATTAATAAATAAAAACAACTTTTTTTCATGGTGAATAAAACATTTGTTGCAAAATTAAAAATATATACTTTCAATTTTAGGTTAATATTGCATAATGCAGGAAGATTTTTTAACAAAATCGATTTTTTTTAAGATATTAATTTACACCGGAAATATTTGAAAGGTATATTATATAAAATTTTAGCGAAAAAATGCTAATGTAACAGTATAAACAAATTGATAAATTAGTTCCCGAAATTACATTCATAAATAAAAATGACTGGTTTCTCTGGCGAATTTTAAAAAGGCAATTTGTTGTAAAATTTAATTTCTACACATTTCTATTTCATGACTGTACATGCCAACTGATTTTTTTGACGATGTTGTTTTTCTTATCATGAATTTACACTTTAAAGATAGAAATAGATAATAAACATTTTGCCCAATATATTACAGTGAGATCAATCGATTGAATAAATATCGTAAATGTAGAAAAAAAAAATGTTGGTTATAATTAGTCAAAAATTTCAAAAGAATTATTGTAAAATTCAAAATTAGCTTTTCTATTGTTGGGCAACAATATTTCATTAATGCTGCTATTGCGTTTACAACCAAGTTTTTGACAAGATAGATTTAAAATTGCACGCACAACATATTATGGAAATATTATACAAAATTAAATCAATGCTGTGTTTTTTCTAGTGTTACGGTGTATTAAATCGATTTTTTGGTTATTGAGTGAAAATTAAAACGCTTGTAGCAAAATTTAATATGTATGCATTTCAATTTTTCTGTAATATTTTCCAATGCTGCCTTTGCATATATGCATTAGTCGATTTTTCGACAACATCAATATTTTAATCACTAATTACCAGAAAAATATTCTTAAAAAATTAAATCAAACCATTATCTTTTAAAGACAGATTATTTCGTTAAGAATGAAACAATAATAATAAAACACATAGCGAAACATGCTTAAAATATTATATATTTTAAAACGCCTAAATGTAAGTAGGATTATGAAATTTTTTTTTGTGTTATTTAAAGAGTGAAATTAAATTGTAAAGGTAATTATTATTCTTGTTGTTTTATTTTTATCGTGTATAGTGGCATAAAATTCCACTCGCTAAATGCTAATAGTGTACACACACATATATATATATATATATATATATATATATATATATATATATATATATGGGGGAGGAGGAATAATCTGATAAGTTTTGCAAAGTGAGAAAAATTGTCTCATATTTCTACTATACACATTCCAAGAAACAGAGGACACAAAAGAAAAAATACAACATTTCCATAATTAAGAAATTGCATTTTCCAGCTGTAAAATTAATTCGCGATGCACTATAAAATATACTAATTAATAATAAGTTAATTATGCATCCAAAGAGATATTTCAGAAATTAACTAATGAGTTTGTGAATTGTTTTTGTTGTTTTTTTTTATCCTAATTAAGATTTGTATTAAATATAAGAGGGATAAGAAAGACTTTTCATCATCAACAGCGATTTTTCTTTTATAAATATCATTTATCTAGAAAGTTTCAGAATTTCGTTATAAAGCAACAAAATTAACTCTTAAAAAAATTTACATAAATATATATGCACATTAAATTATGAAATGATAAGAGAAATGAAAAGTAAAACTTTCTAATATTTGATCAATAATTTTATCATATTTCTCAACAAAATTATATTTAACATATTAAATAGACACGAAATGTCCACAACTATAAAAGATCCTTAAATTATAGATTCACCTCATTTTAAAATATTTTAATTTAACAATTTGCATTTCTAAAATAGTTAAATTTTATTTACAGAATTTGCTGATAGCATCATGTAATAATAAGTTTGAATATCTATTAGAAGAGTTTTAACATATATACACGCATATGAAAAAGCAGCGAAAATGGATATGTATATTTATAATTTAAAGGAACAAAAAAAGAAAAGAAAAAATTGCAAATAGCTTGAATTAATAGTTTCAATACATTTATCACTGGAGTCATCATATTCAATATGAAGCAAAATGAATATTTATTTTAAGAAAACCACTCTAGTCTCATCCTCATTTATGATGTTACATTTATAATTATTTTATTTAAGCTAAATTTTATTTGCAGGATTTGTTGATAGTATTATATAATAGTAAGTTTGAATATCTAAGAAGAATTTAAACATACATGCATGCACATAAAATTAAGAGATTTTAACAAAATCGATCTTCCTTTAAAGTTATTAATTTACACCGGAAATATTTGAAAGGCATATTATACAAATTTTTTGCCAAAGAATTGTAATGTAACAAATCGATAAATTAGTTCCCGTAAACACATTCAGCAATAAAAATGACTGGTTTCTCTGGTGAATTTTAATTTCTATACATTTCAATTTCAATGACTGCACATGCCAATTGATTTTTTTTTTTTTTTTTTTTTTTTTTTTGACAATGTTGTTTTTTCTTATCACGAATTTACACTTTAAAGATAGAAATAGATAATAAATATTTTGGCCAATATATTACAATGAGATCAATCGATTGAATAACTATCTTAAATGTAGAAAAAAACAACAACAAGCAAACAAACAAACAAAATAATAATAATAGCGAAAATGGATATATATATATATATATATATATATAACTTAAAGAAAAAAAAAGAAAAGGACAAATTGCTAATAACTTGAATTAATAGTTTTGACACATTTCTCACCGGAATCATCATATACAATATGCAGGAGATAAATATTTGTTTTAAAAAAACTGCTCTACCTTCATCCTCATTTATGATATGTTACATTTTTAATTATTTTATTTACAGTAAAATTTTATTTACGGGATTTGCTGACAGTATTACATAATTGTAAGTTTGAATATCTAAGAAGAGTTTAAACATATATGCATACACATAAAAAGCAGCGAAAATGGATATACATCACTTAAAGAAACAAAAAGGGAAAAAAAAATTGCTAATAGCTTGAATTAATAGTTTTAACACATTTATCACCGGAATTATCATATGAAATATAATGTAAAATAAATATTCATTAAAAAAAAGAAAAAAAAAAAAAAACACTTTACTCTCATTTTTATTTATGACATGTTGCATTTATAGTTATTTTATTTATAGAAATCAAGCAACTTCACTTAATACAGACATAATACAGGAAATGTTTCTTACCTTGACAGGTAGTTGCCGCTGTCAGTATGAAGGTCCAGTGCACACAAGCAGAGTGGGGTTAAAGGTGATAGGGTCTGGTTTGCCCCATCTCTGTTAAAAAAATATCGAGGACCGTAAATTGGCACACATATACACAAATAAAAAAGTCGATACTGTAGTCTGTCATTTATCTCTTCCAGAGAGATTCTGTGGACAAGAAAGATCCAGAGAAATATGTCTTTTGTTTTTATGTACATTTATAGGCGGCCGAAGACTCCTGTAGAGCAGAGGACCCTCTGAGGAGAGAGAAGAAAAGTTGTGTTTGTGAAGGGGGCAGGGGCTCGCGGGATTCAGAATCTAGGTCCGCGGCCCCAGCTACGGGTCAGTGAGCCGCAGCCATAGAGTGCGGGGGAGGAGGGGGCGACTGCATCAGATTTCCTGGACTGTGCGCGTGCAAGGGAGACCCTCCCATCATGAGTCCGTCACCCCCCGGTTGCATGTGACCACCGGGCCCCATGTTGATCGGAGGTGTCATGCGTTTCTCTTTCTGTCGCCGATTGCAAAACCAAACCCTCACCACTTCTTTTTCTAGTTGTAGGCTGTCGGCAAGGCTGGCAATTTCTTGGGCCGCGGGTTTCGGCTGTTTGTGGAAGTGACTTTCGAGGGCGCCCTTCACGGACACCTCTATACTGGTCCGTTTCTTCCTCTTTCGGCCCTGTGCCGCGATTTTGTCGATGGAGGTCGGCGATCCCGTCGTGCTGTCCGCTTCCTCAAGCCACTTTGCCAGAAGCGGCTTCAGTTTGCACATGTTTTTGAAGCTAAGCTGCAGCGCTTCGAACCGACAGATTGTCGTTTGACTGAAGACGTTACCGTAAAGAGTACCTAGTGCGAGTCCAACGTCCGCTTGCGTAAAACCCAGTTTGATACGCCTTTGTTTAAATTGTTTAGCGAATTGTTCTAAATCGTCTGAACTGGGCGCTTCTTCACCGGGGCCTCCGAGAGGACCCCCACAATCGTCTGGATGACGATGATGGTCAAGGGGATGAGGATGGTGGTCCTCGTGAGGATGATGATGATGATGGTGGTGATGAGGATGATGATCGGCATGGGGATTCATTTCCCTCATGGCGGGATGAAGTTGGGATCCATGACCCCCACTGAGCATACCGTTCATGCCATAGTGTTGTAAATGATGATGGGGCGGCGTTCCGTTGCCAGGCGCTCCCCCCATACCTGCGGACATATGAGAAGGGGGTCCCAAAGATGAATGGTGCCATGGGTGAGATGCAGCCATGTGCTGGGGCGGCCGGTGATGCACCGAATGTAGATCGGGCGGTTTAACATCCTGGGCGGCGTGCAGTGGCGGCATGGCGGCGGACCAGGCATCGCTGTGGGGCGGTAGTCCAACCCAGTGATGCTGGGGCGCGAGCGCATGATGCCCATTGTGGCTTTGGTGCTGGGGCGGCATATACTTCATCTCTGGTGGTTCCCTTGCGTAGGCGGCGGCCTGCGAGGTGGCCACTTGCATGCCTGGGCTGTCGGGACCGAGTGTGTTTACGAGGCCGCTACTGGACGAGAGATACGGGCTCGGGCTGGCCATCGACGGAGCAAGGACATCTCAACTCGGCGAACGACGCCGCGTGTTGTGAGAAGCTAGGCGCGCGGCAAGCGAGGAGCGGCGCGGAAGGAGCCCCGCCCTCCCGTGACGTCGCCCGCTACTATTGGCTGGGGGCGGAGTGGCTGCTGTCACAGGTCGTGGCGCTCCAAGGTCGTCCGGGGCGGAGTCTTCACAAGAGATGGATGGCCCGCGCGTAAACAAGGGACCGACTTCACCTGCTGTCACGTGCTGCTGATGATCTCTGGCTCTCTTCCTTGCTGTGTGCTGAAAAAGAGAAAGCCCCTTCTCAAAGAGAGAGAGAAATTCGATTCCGATTGATGGAATATAAACAATAGATCATGAGCGTTTCTATATGGCTTTTATTTAGACAGGTACTGATACTTCTCACCAGATGTCACTGCATATCAATAGCCAAACAATATTACTTCTGACAGGATATATATATTTGTCTGCTTTAGATATTTACATGCGTTTTTGAGTCTAAGAAAAAAAAACATAAAAAGTTATTTTGTGTAAT
Source organism: Maratus speculifer (assembly GCA_964019185.1). Taxonomy (NCBI): domain Eukaryota; kingdom Metazoa; phylum Arthropoda; class Arachnida; order Araneae; family Salticidae; genus Maratus; species Maratus speculifer. The sequence continues at coordinate 145,901 of CAXHSM010000033.1, forward strand.
ATGTTTCGATTTTTAGAACACGATAAACTGTTGTATTTTAGGATATGTACATTTATACGTATAAGTATATAAATTTCAAATACCCTCCACACAGGCATCGCCAAAATTCGATTGAAAAAAAAATTAAATAAATAAATAATCTTTAACAAAAGATAAATTTAAATGTAATATTTCATACATTTTCAAAATAAATAAATAAATAAAAATAAAAAATAAAATAAAATAAATTTCGAGGAACTCATAAAAAAAGAATAATGTAAAATGTAGAAATTTTCATAAAAAAAAGAAGAAGAAAGAAAAGAAAAAATATGTACTTAAATAGTATTGCAATTTTCATTTCACAATGATTTTTGCATACTTTCAAATTTCATGAACATGTTTTGCATCTAATTTAATAACAATAATAACAATATTAATACGTAATAAAAAAATATTGCCCCCCCCTCCCCCCCCCCCAAAAAAAAATATCGTTTAAGTTTATAAAGTTTGACGTTTTGGGAATTTTGGATTTCTGAACATTTCGATCAAAATATTACAAACGGATTTGTTATAACAAAAACTGGGGGGGGGGGGGGTAGATTTTGCCCGCCATAATTTCAAAGTATCTTCATTATAGAAAACTTCGGGTTTTCATAATTTTTTGTTTTCAGTTTTCCTTTATAGTTTATCTATTTTATTACATATTGTAAATAATAAGAACAAATTCAAAAATATTCTACTAATATTATTGCAACATCTTTTGTATTTTATTTAAATTTATTATTGATTTAATTATTTATTTTTTTATGTCAAAGAGCTGATGAATAATTACTCCGAATTCATCATTATTCTCATAGCAGACAAGATGTGAGTGGCCAAAAGTTGTATGAATGAAATCTGTCCGTTGGATTTCTCCAAAAGAGCTTAGTTGGAAAACCGGCTATAAAGCTATTACACTTACATAAACACACCCGCTCGCTGAAGTCAATCTTCGAATTGGTTTCAAAAGTAAAATAATCCTAATTTTAAAAAAAGAAAGAAAAAAAAAGAAAGAAAAGAGAGAGAAAGAGAGAAAAGGCTTTGCAGAGATTCACCTTATTTATCGTAAAGTACCGAAATTAAGTCCACAACTAGCAAACAGAAAATTATAATGATTTTAAGGGGGGCTTATAATCGAAAACTCTGTGAAAAGGATAAGAAATTTGGAAGTATGCGGGTGGAGCATAGTTGAAATTTATGAAATTTCACAAGCTTGTTTACAATTTGAAAAATAAATTTGTATCAAAATATTATTTTCCTTATTACTCATTTCCTTAATTGCTGAAATTAATCACAAAAAATAAATTTATAAATCAGTCCCATAAAAGTAAGAAAAAATTATCTAATAAAATTAATGGTGTGTAGATTTATAACACACTTTTACCTTCTTTTATTTAACATAACTATTAATTAATTTTTCGCCCATTTCCTAATATGCTAAAATTAATCACATATATTTGTAAGAATATAAACGTATAAATCCCATACAAATAAAAAATAAATTATTGAATAAATTTAATAGAGTGTGGATTTATAACACAGTTTTATTTTTACATGCTTTTATTTAACTTAACTTGCATTAAGCTGTAAAGAAAAAAAAAAAAAGGCTTTTCACTTATGTTTTATATGCTGAAATTAATCACATATATGTGTAAGAAAATAAATTTATAAACTCCACAAATATACAAAATAAAAATTATTAAATAAAATTAATAGAGTGTAACATTCATAACATTCTTTTATTTTTACATGTTTTTACTTAACTTGGCTTTTGACAGTAAAAATGGAATTACTTAAGTAACTTTTCATTTATTTCCGAAGCTAAAATTAATCACATACATATATAAAAAAATAAATTTATAAATTCCATGAAAGTAAGAAATAAATTTCAAATAAAAATAATAGAAAATAAATTTACGACGCCTTTTTTTTTTTTTTTTAATACATTATTAAATTTAAGAGGATATGTATACAGGATCCGATTTATACAGGAGCATGCGGGGCAGTTGCCCTGGGTTCCCCAAGAGAGTAATCAGTATTTTAATTAAAAAGGTGCCAGAAGGTATTAGGATCAAAATTTGCCAAAAGTGATGAAATTCATATATTTTAAAAAATTTAGGAGTGGGGTGTGGTTACCCTTCATCTCTCTGTTTCCGATACTGCTTCCATACATGCAAAAAATAAATTATAGCATTAGAAAACTAATGATTAAAGTTCTGTAACAACAATTTAATACTATATTGTTTAAAAAAAAATCTTTATTAACATTTTCTTGCAATGTAGCAAATTAAAATCATTAATTATGACCAATTTTGAGCCTTCATTTTTAGACATCTTATAATAAGCAAAGTAAAAGTTTGCAAAGAGATCTCGTTTCAACCAATGTATTATTTTTTCTACTATTATTTAGAATTTTTTTTATTAAAGTTGTGACCATCTTTTTTTTTTTTTTTGGGGGGGGGGGTGAGGGGGGAAATAGCCTGTTTACAGGTATGAGTAGTACCGAGTACAAAAGTTATGCATTTTTACAGTATGTATGAAGTTTATTAGCCACTCCCACATTATTCACAAAAAATTCTATAGATAGATAAAAGTCGGGGGGGGGGGCGGGGGCGGGGGAAGGGGTAGAATGATGCTTGTCCCGGAGCCCCCAATAGCCTTAGTCGGGCCCTGAGAGAACAAGGTGACCTTCAAAACTTTAAATACTATTCAAAAGCGCACTATATGAACCATGACATATATTTATCACTCAAGAATTTTTAAAAAAAACTTGTTTAAAGAAAAATAAAAACTTAAAAAAAACATATATATATATATATATATATATATATATATATATATATATATATATATATATATATATATATTAAGCGTTTTGAAAATTTTTCGTATTTCCACAAGCGTATTCCGTAAAATCCACAATGTTTGTTATGCGAGTTTTATTTTTATATAGAAATGAAACTGTGGATAGTTTTTTAAAATTAAATATAATTCGAAAAATTAAAAATTTATAAATGCAGAAATATGGTACAAAAATACTGAAAATTTCATAAAGTTTAGAAAATACTTTATTTCTTTACATTTATATTCAAATACATGAATTTCGATACATATAGTTTTATTTGTATATGTAAACCAAAATGGCATGAAAAGTATTGAGAATTTTAATTGGTACAAAATATGCATGGGGCATTTTGAAATGTTCTTTATAACGCTTAAAATATTGAGAAAAATTCCTTATTTTTCTGTTTCTTTTCTTTCCTTTTCTCTTTTTTTTAATTGCTTGCTTGGTAAATAAATGCAAAATTGATATAATAGTGGGACCTTGAATAGCATTTAAAATGCAATTATAAAATAAAATAAAATAAAAAATGAGTTTGAAGGCCGCTTGTACCCTGAATTTGGCTTTTAGTCTTAAAGATGGAATTTATTAACTAATTTTTCTCTCATTTTGTTTTATATGTTTAAACAAACTAACAAAACAAAATAAAAAAAGGAAAAAAAAATAATTTTTCTTTTTTTTTTCTTTGAAAAATAATTTGTATATAAAAAAGTAAACTGTTACTATAGTAAGAGGATCATTTTTTAAGTCAACAAATTTATAAAGTTTTTTTTTTTTTTTTTTTTTTTTCCTAAAGCAAAATATACCGAGATAAAAGACAAAATGTTCGAAGCACACGAAAGTAGTAGGAAAATAAGAGTACGGGCTCAAGATCAGGTGGGGCTGTGGGGCCGCCCCGCCTGCTCCTCCGGCTGCCCCACCTGCTCCTCCGGCTGCCCCGCCTGCTCCTCCGGCTGCCCCGGGCCTCCTCCGGCTGCCCTGCCTGCGGCCCCGCCACCATCCCTCCTGGCCCCTCCTGCTCCCACCATCTCACCGCCGCCCTCCTGCCCCCCCCTAGTGGAAAAAAGGAACATTCTATTATAACAGGATAGGTGAACAACCTTCCCTAATTAAAAATATTATCAATCACATCTCAACTCGGAATCATACTATATGATGAAGATTAAATTTATATTTGAATTTTGAACAACCGTAATTTTAATGAGTATTATTAATTAAGCGAAACAATTAAAATCTCAGTTTTTAACCATTTTATTTAGATTTCTTCAACTACAAGATGAGATTATCAATTTAACACAAGAAAGTTAAACATATATTTGAATTTTGCTTGATAGACATCTTAATGAGTAGTATTAATTAAATAAAAACAATAGAAAATATCCAGTTTTATAGAAAAAGACTGATTTCTTACGATTTTTATCAACTATATGATCAATGTAA
>CAXHSM010000033.1:150300-180300 GCA_964019185.1 Maratus speculifer
CGTCTTAAAAGTTGAAAGTGAAACATGTATCCTAGTTTTTCAACAGCTATAGCCTTAATCAGTATCGTTAATTAAGTAAAAAAACAATGGAAAATATCAAGTTTTATGGAAAAAGACTGATTTCTTACGATTTTTATCAACTTAAGAGAGAAAACTTAAACATACATTTCAATTTTTAAGTGGCTATCATCTTAACGAGTATTTTTAATTAAGCAAAACAGCGAAAAATATAAATTTTTATTTGATTTCTTAAGATTTTCATCAACTACATGAGAAGTATACCGACTTAAAAGTTGAAAGTCAAACATACATCCCAATTTTTCAACAGCTATAACCTTAATGAGCATTCATAATTAAGTAAAAAACAATGTAAAATATCGATTTTTATAGAAAAAGACTGATTTCTTACGATTTTTATCAACTGCAACATCAGTGTATCGACTTACAAGTTGAAAGTTAAACACGCATTCTAGTTTTTCAACAGCTATAATCTTAATGAGTATCGTTAATTAAGTAAAAAACAATGGAAAATATCAAGTTTTATAGAAAAAGACTGATTTCTTACGATTTTTTCAACTCAAACTTCAGACTATCAATTTGATAGAAAGAAATTTAAGCATGCATTCCAGTTTTGGACAACCATTTCCTTCATGAACATTATTAATTAAGCAAAACAGAAAATATTAAATTTTTAACTGATTTCTTCATATTTTTTTATTATTTTTTTAATATAAAATCAGAATACACAACTTAAAATAGAAATTTAAACATTTTTTTTTAGTTTTTGAACAGTCGTTACCTCAAAGAATTTCGATAATTGAACAATTAATAAAGGAAACTAATGATTTTTTAACGAATTAAACGAATTTGGTTAACTTTTACTCTAATTGGAAATTTCATCGTACTTTATATATACCAACTAAGTAGAATTTTAATGCATAAACGAATAATTTAAAGAAATTCTCAACACGCAAATGTGAACCTGCAGAGCATTTCTTATTACGTCATATCTAAACTAAAACTTTTTTCTGCAACCCCTCCATGCACGCATTCCAGGTAGGGGAACATAACAAAGAATTTTGACGTCACAACTTACAAAGGAATACAACAAAATGTTTACGTTCAAGAAAAAGTAACACATAGAGAGAAAAAAAAGAAGAGATTTAAGTTATTTATCCATTCTAGTTTTATAAAAGTTACTACAACATCTCCAAATTAAAATTTGGAAGTCATAATGAGTGCAATTAATTAAGCAAAATAATAGAAATGTTAGTTTTTCAGAGGGGAAAAGACGAATTTAAACAAATTTTATTAGTTTTACACTAGTTTAATAATAATTTTAAGGAGGAAAAAGACGAATTTAAACTTTTTTTTTTTTAGTTTTACACTATTTTTTCTCATCTCCAACATGGATATATCAATTTTAACAGAAGAATTAAACGTATATTATAGTTTTTAACAACAAAATCTTAACAAGTATCATTAATTAAACAAAAATAAATATCAGTTTTAAAGAAAAGACGAATTTGAATAATTTTACACTAGTATTTTCAAAAGCAACATGGAAATATCAATACTTATTCACATATTTCACTTATTCACTGTATTCAATACTATATTTAATAAATTTGGATACACTTTAAGAATTTCCTAATCTATAATTAAATATTAGCTGTATATTTAATGTTACCTATGTTTTCAACATTAGTTCATAATCGTGAATTTTGTATTTTAAATACCATGTATTCAGGTTCAGATTATTTTCACTTGAAATCATACAGAATTTTTTAACAGAGTTTGTTTTTGAAATCATTGAATCAACTGTATTTAATATTTTTAACACCAATTTTCTAAGATTTTCTAACATTTTCCGATTATACATTCTTCAGAAGTACATTTCTAAATGCTACAATCACTTTACATATCGAAAAGATATCATTGAAGCAACTGTATTTAATATTTTTAATGCCAATTTTCTAAGATTTTTTAACATTTTCCGGTTATACATTCCTCAAAAGTTATTATTACGTATTCTAAACAATAGCAAATATTAATTTTAAGAATAAAAAGACGAATTTAAACAAATTTTATTAGTTTTACACTATTTTTTCTCACCTCCAACACGGATATATCAATTTTAACTGAAGAATTAAACGTATATTTTAGTTTTTAACAACAAAAATGTAATAAGTATCATTAATTAAACAAAAATAAATATCAATTTTCAAGAAAAGACAATTTTTTACACAAATTTTCAACTTTGAAATACATTGCTTACATATATTGTTACAGTATATTACTAAACTTAAACTTTTTAAAAAGTTTGAATGTCTTTACAAAGGGTCCATACTTATATTTTTCACGTTTTGACTGCATTCGGAATCTTACAACAAAAGTATACTTTTATTATTATTATTATTATTATTATTATTCTAGAAAACCTAAAAAATCGTTTCTTGCTGCTTTAGACACTTGACATATTAAAACTACTCTACCCATATAATTAATCAAATTAGGACATGATTCATCTTACACTTCAAAATTTCTGAATTTTTACAATACTTATTTTCATCAAACTTTATTCTTGATCCTATATATTTTAATAGCACAGAATTTTAACATCTGTTTTTATCTACTTATCAAAAAATTATTAAAACACCCAACAACATTTTCCAAATATGAATATTATCTTTACAAATTTAATAATGCAAAACATACACGAATACAAAGTTTAATTTTTACAAACATTTCATATTTCAAACCAAACTTTTCGAAATTTCCACATCATAAGAGCAAACATTAGACGAACTTTTTAACTTTTTAACTTTTTTTATTGCTTAGATCTTTTCATCATCACTTTTAATTATGATAATTATCCATTTTTAGGTTGATTGTCGAAAAACTGTAACTGAAATTACATAAACTTAATGTAAAAAAACCATGTTCTCACACAATTTCTTGAAATTCAACAAAGAATTGACTATTACTTATCTATTATTATTCTTATTAAATACTTATCTACATCAATATCGACTCTCGATAGTATATAGATATTGCATCATTACATACTTACAACTCTTTTCAAACGTTTATCAGAAAATCAAGTCAATCAAAGTCTAGTAGTTATTACATACCTGTTCCTCAGAAATATTACTATCATATGAAACAGTAAAGAAAATTAATAGATATTTAATATTTAATAATTTCATACGTGAAATTACTGCTGAATAAGAATACTAATAATCAAAAAAATCAACTGTTGGACAAAAAAATAGTACAGATTACCGAAAATTCAAATAATTTTTTCTACAAAAGTTACAAAAATTAACAAATGAATGACAAGTTAGAGAAATAACTAAAAAAGTTAATGAACATATTTACAAATTTATTAAAATCACACCTTTTTCTGGATTACAAACCACAATTTCTTGAAAAATTTAACACCGAATTTGTAAGATTTTAGTCCTAGTGTTACATACACTCAATAAATATTCAAAATTAACAAAAATATAATTTTTTAGTCTCATCAATAAGCAGAAATTCTATATTAAAAATATATTTTCATAGTAGTACTTATAAAAATGAGAGTTTACAAACTGATTTTCATAATTTTATCACATTTAAACTTAATATTTTACATAAAACATTATTTAATCAAATTTTATGCTTTCTAATTCAGTAAAATTCAATACTTTTTTAGTTTTTAAACCAATACCACAATATTTATTTACATCAAACTTGTTTCTTCACCTTTTATATTTCCACATTACACACGTGAGATAAATACTAACTTGGATCAGGAGTTGAAGTCAATTGATTCCATTCGATTTTCATCATGTACGCATTGCTCCTACACGAAATTTCTTACTGCTATAATCATCTAATGCATTAAAACTAATCTACTCATATTTTTAATCAATTCATCAGATGTTTCATCTCGCACTTCTGAATTATCGTGCATCAAGTTGCTTAAAATATAAATACTATCTTTATAGTTTTAATGATATATAGTATACATGGTTTATCTTGAGTTAGCACTTCCATAGTATTAATCAAATTATATGTTTCATCTTGCACTTGATCTTAATGATTTCATCTTGCATCTGAATTATCGTCCATCGAGTTTTTTTTTAAATAATAATATATTTATAGTTTTTGATTATACATAGCATGCACGAATACAATCTTTAATTTTAACATTTCATATTTCAAATAACCTATTTCCGAAACCAAGCTATGTGAATTTTACCACAATGCTTATTATCATAGAATAATTTGTGTTTCACACTTTTCTAAAAATTATCAGATATGTACCCCTCAGAGAAATTACTATCATATGAATAAATGAAGAAAATTTAATTTATATTAAATGTACACGAAATTGATTACAATATACATGTATTTAATAAAAATAAATAAATAACCGATTATTTATACATTAAACCTTTACTAAATATATATTTCTTTCATTATACAGATGTTTCAACAAGATGAACCAAAACAGCAGCAAACTTCAGAAATTAATGATCCGAATGATTCATCCCTAGCACATGTAGCGTTAACGAATAACACATGTGAGTACTTATATGAGAAATACTAGAATTCGTATATGAAACGTAATTAGAGTAAATACAAAATGATTTGTCTTACTACCTACACTTTAACAAGTTCTTTTTACCTATATTATTGAAGAGAATCCTAACTGTGTCCATTTATTTCTATTACAGATGTGGTCTATTTGCTACAAACACTTCTTAAGTAAATGGAATTTAACAGAACATACAAAAATCTATACAGGTGAAAAACCTTACACTTGGAAAGATTACCATAAATGCTGTTTTCAAGGAGACGTGAATAAAAAATGCACACATCATCATATAAAGCATCGTCAGATATATGTAAACTTAGCGAAGATATTCAAAAATTAGTCAGACTTTTGAAGAATTTAGAAATAAAGGAAGATATTTAAGCTATTTATCCATCATATTTTCACACTTACCACAATATCTCAAACTTAAAATTTGGAAGACATACACACTGCTGAAAAGTAATTTTGTGATTCTTCTAACCAGATTGAATGTATAGATATTATTTTGTAATGTATTCTTTAAATGCTCACATTAAATATTCTTTTATATGCATATATCGTTGTGTTTATTTTTCTAATACCTATTACATTAATGAAATACATAACATTTTAAGTGAAATAACACTCTCACAACTTAAAAAATGCATAAGAACATACAAAAAATAAGCAGATGTATGAAAAAATATGCAAGTTTACAAAATAATTTCATTGTTTTCTAGAAATATTAACAAAAAATATTTACAATATGAAAAAATTGCAAAAGTGAAAAGAAAAAACACAAATGTAAAACCAAAAACCACAAAGTGAAAAACTCATAACAAAGTTTTTGAAAAAATATTTACAACAAAATTTTTTTTTACAAAAACCAAAACTTCCAAAAATATTTTTTTCAAAATTTTTTTTTTCAAAAACATTTTTTACAAAAAATTTTTTTTTCAAAATAAGTTTTTACAAAAGTAAAAAAAAGAAAATCACAACGTTAAAAACAACAAAATTTTTGAGACTTTTTTCATAACTTTTTTGAAATTTTTGCAACATTTTTTTGCAATTTTTTTACACTTTTTTTAACAAAAATTTTTCATTTTTTTAACGTTGTGATTTTCTTTTTTTTACTTTTGTAAAAACTTATTTTGAAAAAAAAATTTTTTGTAAAAAATGTTTTTGAAAAAAAAATTTTGAAAAAAATATTTTTGGAAGTTTTGGTTTTTGTAAAAAAAAAAATTTTGTTGTAAATATTTTTTCAAAAACTTTGTTATGAGTTTTTCACTTTGTGGTTTTTGGTTTTACATTTGTGTTTTTTCTTTTCACTTTTGCAATTTTTTCATATTGTAAATATTTTTTGTTAATATTTCTAGAAAACAATGAAATTATTTTGTAAACTTGCATATTTTTTCATACATCTGCTTATTTTTTGTATGTTCTTATGCATTTTTTAAGTTGTGAGAGTGTTATTTCACTTAAAATGTTATGTATTTCATTAATGTAATAGGTATTAGAAAAATAAACACAACGATATATGCATATAAAAGAATATTTAATGTGAGCATTTAAAGAATACATTACAAAATAATATCTATACATTCAATCTGGTTAGAAGAATCACAAAATTACTTTTCAGCAGTGTGTATGTCTTCCAAATTTTAAGTTTGAGATATTGTGGTAAGTGTGAAAATATGATGGATAAATAGCTTAAATATCTTCCTTTATTTCTAAATTCTTCAAAAGTCTGACTAATTTTTGAATATCTTCGCTAAGTTTACATATATCTGACGATGCTTTATATGATGATGTGTGCATTTTTTATTCACGTCTCCTTGAAAACAGCATTTATGGTAATCTTTCCAAGTGTAAGGTTTTTCACCTGTATAGATTTTTGTATGTTCTGTTAAATTCCATTTACTTAAGAAGTGTTTGTAGCAAATAGACCACATCTGTAATAGAAATAAATGGACACAGTTAGGATTCTCTTCAATAATATAGGTAAAAAGAACTTGTTAAAGTGTAGGTAGTAAGACAAATCATTTTGTATTTACTCTAATTACGTTTCATATACGAATTCTAGTATTTCTCATATAAGTACTCACATGTGTTATTCGTTAACGCTACATGTGCTAGGGATGAATCATTCGGATCATTAATTTCTGAAGTTTGCTGCTGTTTTGGTTCATCTTGTTGAAACATCTGTATAATGAAAGAAATATATATTTAGTAAAGGTTTAATGTATAAATAATCGGTTATTTATTTATTTTTATTAAATACATGTATATTGTAATCAATTTCGTGTACATTTAATATAAATTAAATTTTCTTCATTTATTCATATGATAGTAATTTCTCTGAGGGGTACATATCTGATAATTTTTAGAAAAGTGTGAAACACAAATTATTCTATGATAATAAGCATTGTGGTAAAATTCACATAGCTTGGTTTCGGAAATGGGTTATTTGAAATATGAAATGTTAAAATTAAAGATTGTATTCGTGCATGCTATGTATAATCAAAAACTATAAATATATTATTATTTTAAAAAAAACTCGATGGACGATAATTCAGATGCAAGATGAAATCATTAAGATCAAGTGCAAGATGAAACATATAATTTGATTAATACTATGGAAGTGCTAACTCAAGATAAACCATGTATACTATATATCATTAAAACTATAAAGATAGTATTTATATTTTAAGCAACTTGATGCACGATAATTCAGAAGTGCGAGATGAAACATCTGATGAATTGATTAAAAATATGAGTAGATTAGTTTTAATGCATTAGATGATTATAGCAGTAAGAAATTTCGTGTAGGAGCAATGCGTACATGATGAAAATCGAATGGAATCAATTGACTTCAACTCCTGATCCAAGTTAGTATTTATCTCACGTGTGTAATGTGGAAATATAAAAGGTGAAGAAACAAGTTTGATGTAAATAAATATTGTGGTATTGGTTTAAAAACTAAAAAAGTATTGAATTTTACTGAATTAGAAAGCATAAAATTTGATTAAATAATGTTTTATGTAAAATATTAAGTTTAAATGTGATAAAATTATGAAAATCAGTTTGTAAACTCTCATTTTTATAAGTACTACTATGAAAATATATTTTTAATATAGAATTTCTGCTTATTGATGAGACTAAAAAATTATATTTTTGTTAATTTTGAATATTTATTGAGTGTATGTAACACTAGGACTAAAATCTTACAAATTCGGTGTTAAATTTTTCAAGAAATTGTGGTTTGTAATCCAGAAAAAGGTGTGATTTTAATAAATTTGTAAATATGTTCATTAACTTTTTTAGTTATTTCTCTAACTTGTCATTCATTTGTTAATTTTTGTAACTTTTGTAGAAAAAATTATTTGAATTTTCGGTAATCTGTACTATTTTTTTGTCCAACAGTTGATTTTTTTGATTATTAGTATTCTTATTCAGCAGTAATTTCACGTATGAAATTATTAAATATTAAATATCTATTAATTTTCTTTACTGTTTCATATGATAGTAATATTTCTGAGGAACAGGTATGTAATAACTACTAGACTTTGATTGACTTGATTTTCTGATAAACGTTTGAAAAGAGTTGTAAGTATGTAATGATGCAATATCTATATACTATCGAGAGTCGATATTGATGTAGATAAGTATTTAATAAGAATAATAATAGATAAGTAATAGTCAATTCTTTGTTGAATTTCAAGAAATTGTGTGAGAACATGGTTTTTTTACATTAAGTTTATGTAATTTCAGTTACAGTTTTTCGACAATCAACCTAAAAATGGATAATTATCATAATTAAAAGTGATGATGAAAAGATCTAAGCAATAAAAAAAGTTAAAAAGTTAAAAAGTTCGTCTAATGTTTGCTCTTATGATGTGGAAATTTCGAAAAGTTTGGTTTGAAATATGAAATGTTTGTAAAAATTAATCTTTGTATTCGTGTATGTTTTGCATTATTAAATTTGTAAAGATAATATTCATATTTGGAAAATGTTGTTGGGTGTTTTAATAATTTTTTGATAAGTAGATAAAAACAGATGTTAAAATTCTGTGCTATTAAAATATATAGGATCAAGAATAAAGTTTGATGAAAATAAGTATTGTAAAAATTCAGAAATTTTGAAGTGTAAGATGAATCATGTCCTAATTTGATTAATTATATGGGTAGAGTAGTTTTAATATGTCAAGTGTCTAAAGCAGCAAGAAACGATTTTTTAGGTTTTCTAGAATAATAATAATAATAATAATAATAATAATAATAAAAGTATACTTTTGTTGTAAGATTCCGAATGCAGTCAAAACGTGAAAAATATAAGTATGGACCCTTTGTAAAGACATTCAAACTTTTTAAAAAGTTTAAGTTTAGTAATATACTGTAACAATATATGTAAGCAATGTATTTCAAAGTTGAAAATTTGTGTAAAAAATTGTCTTTTCTTGAAAATTGATATTTATTTTTGTTTAATTAATGATACTTATTACATTTTTGTTGTTAAAAACTAAAATATACGTTTAATTCTTCAGTTAAAATTGATATATCCGTGTTGGAGGTGAGAAAAAATAGTGTAAAACTAATAAAATTTGTTTAAATTCGTCTTTTTATTCTTAAAATTAATATTTGCTATTGTTTAGAATACGTAATAATAACTTTTGAGGAATGTATAACCGGAAAATGTTAAAAAATCTTAGAAAATTGGCATTAAAAATATTAAATACAGTTGCTTCAATGATATCTTTTCGATATGTAAAGTGATTGTAGCATTTAGAAATGTACTTCTGAAGAATGTATAATCGGAAAATGTTAGAAAATCTTAGAAAATTGGTGTTAAAAATATTAAATACAGTTGATTCAATGATTTCAAAAACAAACTCTGTTAAAAAATTCTGTATGATTTCAAGTGAAAATAATCTGAACCTGAATACATGGTATTTAAAATACAAAATTCACGATTATGAACTAATGTTGAAAACATAGGTAACATTAAATATACAGCTAATATTTAATTATAGATTAGGAAATTCTTAAAGTGTATCCAAATTTATTAAATATAGTATTGAATACAGTGAATAAGTGAAATATGTGAATAAGTATTGATATTTCCATGTTGCTTTTGAAAATACTAGTGTAAAATTATTCAAATTCGTCTTTTCTTTAAAACTGATATTTATTTTTGTTTAATTAATGATACTTGTTAAGATTTTGTTGTTAAAAACTATAATATACGTTTAATTCTTCTGTTAAAATTGATATATCCATGTTGGAGATGAGAAAAAATAGTGTAAAACTAAAAAAAAAAAAGTTTAAATTCGTCTTTTTCCTCCTTAAAATTATTATTAAACTAGTGTAAAACTAATAAAATTTGTTTAAATTCGTCTTTTCCCCTCTGAAAAACTAACATTTCTATTATTTTGCTTAATTAATTGCACTCATTATGACTTCCAAATTTTAATTTGGAGATGTTGTAGTAACTTTTATAAAACTAGAATGGATAAATAACTTAAATCTCTTCTTTTTTTTCTCTCTATGTGTTACTTTTTCTTGAACGTAAACATTTTGTTGTATTCCTTTGTAAGTTGTGACGTCAAAATTCTTTGTTATGTTCCCCTACCTGGAATGCGTGCATGGAGGGGTTGCAGAAAAAAGTTTTAGTTTAGATATGACGTAATAAGAAATGCTCTGCAGGTTCACATTTGCGTGTTGAGAATTTCTTTAAATTATTCGTTTATGCATTAAAATTCTACTTAGTTGGTATATATAAAGTACGATGAAATTTCCAATTAGAGTAAAAGTTAACCAAATTCGTTTAATTCGTTAAAAAATCATTAGTTTCCTTTATTAATTGTTCAATTATCGAAATTCTTTGAGGTAACGACTGTTCAAAAACTAAAAAAAAATGTTTAAATTTCTATTTTAAGTTGTGTATTCTGATTTTATATTAAAAAAATAATAAAAAAATATGAAGAAATCAGTTAAAAATTTAATATTTTCTGTTTTGCTTAATTAATAATGTTCATGAAGGAAATGGTTGTCCAAAACTGGAATGCATGCTTAAATTTCTTTCTATCAAATTGATAGTCTGAAGTTTGAGTTGAAAAAATCGTAAGAAATCAGTCTTTTTCTATAAAACTTGATATTTTCCATTGTTTTTTACTTAATTAACGATACTCATTAAGATTATAGCTGTTGAAAAACTAGAATGCGTGTTTAACTTTCAACTTGTAAGTCGATACACTGATGTTGCAGTTGATAAAAATCGTAAGAAATCAGTCTTTTTCTATAAAAATCGATATTTTACATTGTTTTTTACTTAATTATGAATGCTCATTAAGGTTATAGCTGTTGAAAAATTGGGATGTATGTTTGACTTTCAACTTTTAAGTCGGTATACTTCTCATGTAGTTGATGAAAATCTTAAGAAATCAAATAAAAATTTATATTTTTCGCTGTTTTGCTTAATTAAAAATACTCGTTAAGATGATAGCCACTTAAAAATTGAAATGTATGTTTAAGTTTTCTCTCTTAAGTTGATAAAAATCGTAAGAAATCAGTCTTTTTCCATAAAACTTGATATTTTCCATTGTTTTTTTACTTAATTAACGATACTGATTAAGGCTATAGCTGTTGAAAAACTAGGATACATGTTTCACTTTCAACTTTTAAGACGTTACATTGATCATATAGTTGATAAAAATCGTAAGAAATCAGTCTTTTTCTATAAAACTGGATATTTTCTATTGTTTTTATTTAATTAATACTACTCATTAAGATGTCTATCAAGCAAAATTCAAATATATGTTTAACTTTCTTGTGTTAAATTGATAATCTCATCTTGTAGTTGAAGAAATCTAAATAAAATGGTTAAAAACTGAGATTTTAATTGTTTCGCTTAATTAATAATACTCATTAAAATTACGGTTGTTCAAAATTCAAATATAAATTTAATCTTCATCATATAGTATGATTCCGAGTTGAGATGTGATTGATAATATTTTTAATTAGGGAAGGTTGTTCACCTATCCTGTTATAATAGAATGTTCCTTTTTTCCACTAGGGGGGGCAGGAGGGCGGCGGTGAGATGGTGGGAGCAGGAGGGGCCAGGAGGGATGGTGGCGGGGCCGCAGGCAGGGCAGCCGGAGGAGGCCCGGGGCAGCCGGAGGAGCAGGCGGGGCAGCCGGAGGAGCAGGTGGGGCAGCCGGAGGAGCAGGCGGGGCGGCCCCACAGCCCCACCTGATCTTGAGCCCGTACTCTTATTTTCCTACTACTCACGAATGAACGAAATAATAAAGAACATTAAAAAAAATAAGATATATAGTAAGCCGCAAACGAATTTTCTTACGTTTGCCTGTAAAACGTAAATTTACACATATTTTTGTAAATTTTTCTTAAAAAAAAAAGAAAAAAAAAGAAAGAAAGAAAGAAAAAGAAATGGGAAAAAGGTTGATGTATCCAAACGAACAATGTAAAAGATACAGTGCTACTTACTCTATTAGACTTACAAATCACTAGCTCATGCATCAACGAAATTTATGACAATCTTAACGAAGAGTTTTAATTTATTTATCCTATTTACTGACATAAAACACGTATTTTTCAACCTTCCAAAAATGTTAGAATCATTTTTGGGTCTCTCACACTGAGCGTATGCCGATGAAGAAAATTCGCGGTGGCAAAAAATAAAGAAACCAAAAGCAGATCGATGCGGGGAGATCTTTGTTTACAAATCGGGCCATGAATATGTATTGATTTCGATCTCTTCTGGCCCGCCGTTAGCATCAGCATAAACCATGAAATACCCATTTCTAGTGCTTTTAACTCTTGACTAAGGTCTTACCGGACTGGATAAATCGATTTATTCCGGACCCGACCCGTTCTATAGTTCGTTATGGGTCATGCTACCCTAATATTCCTTAACAAAGAGTTTTAATTTATTTACCCTCTTTACTAATAAAAAATCACGTGTTTTTTGACTTTCCAAAAGTTTTAGAATTATTTTGGGATTTCACACTCTAAGCGTATTCCGATGGAGAAAATTCGCGGTGGCAAAAAATAAAAAAACCAAAAGCTGATCGATGCGGGGAGATCTTTGTTTACAAATCGGGGCCATGAATATGTATTGATTTCGATCTCTTCTGACATCAGCATAAACCTTGAAAAAGCCATTTCCAATACTTTTAAGTAAGGTCTTACCCCACCTTCTGAAAATTTCAAAAACTTTGACTTATGATAGAAGTTGAAGTGAAATCCTCCATCGGGCTGGATAAATCTATTTCTTCTGGACCCGAACCCGATTTATGGTTCGGTATGGGAGATTGATCTTAATATTTTTCGTTGCAGTCCAGGTTTACTTTACTTGCTTCGGGTTCGAATCATTTTCGGACTGGGTCGGGATTGGGAAAATTTCGGGTAGAGTTCGTATTCACCTGATTTTTCAAAAGAAAGTTTTGAATGAATCTATCGATCAGAATATTAATGAGTGTGTATATATGATTATTTTTATTTATTAACAAAATGATATTAAAGATATAATTGTAGAGTATTTTTCCTTAATTGTATTAAAATATGATTAATTTTCTGCCACTTTGAGTTCGGATTTGAATATTTTGGGTTTTTCAAAGTACGGGATCTTGCCTGGATAAGTTACCGCAACCAGTAAACTTGAAGGTTTGCATCGATACCAACTAACATCGGAAGTGAGTGTTTAAACCCTCAATTTGGAAAAGCTGGCGTAACGGAGTATGCCATGAAAAAGCCATTACCAGAGTTTTTAACTCTTGACTAAGGCTGTATCCCGCCTTCTGAAAATTTCAAAAACTTTGGCTTTCAATAGAAGTACAAGTGAAATCCCTCTTTGGACAGGGTAAACCGATTTATTCCTAATCCGAAACGATCCATGGATTAATATGGATCGGATTGACGCTAATATTTCTGATTGCAGATCAGGTTTACTTAACTTGTTTCGGGTTCGGACCATTTCCCGATTGGGTCGGGATGGGGAAACTTTCGGGTAGAATTCGGATTCATCTGATTCTTTTTTAAGGAAAAATTTGAATATTTTTCAAATGAAAAAATACACATATTTGAATATTGATGAGTGTATAAGTGATTATTTTTATTTATTTAAAAAAAATCACTTTAGAGCTATAATTGTAGAGTATTTTTCCTTAATTGTATTTAAATATGATTCATTTTTTCCCGCTTTGAATTCGGATTTGAGTATTTTGGGTTTTTGCTGAGGTATCATAAGTACGAGATCTTGCCTGGATAAGTTACCGCAGCCAGCAAATTTTAAGGTCCGTAACAATACCACCTGATATCAGAAGTGGGTGTCTTAAGGCGGCTGGTCCCTCAGCGGCCGAATTCCCCTCGCTAATGTTAAGTCTATGAGCGCTTGATGCATTCTTATATATGAAATATCTCCTCAAGGAATTAATATTTTAATTTCTTTTTCAGCGTTCCCTTTTTAAAGGATGATATCTTTTTTCTTAATTGTCTAAATATTTCTAAAATTTATACTCAATTTAATATTTTATGTTTTAAAAACTGACGAGCTGGAAGTAAAATTGTAACACTTTATATAAAATTATGCGTAAATTTTAGAAATATTTTGAAAACTAAGAAAAAAAGAAGCAGCTTTTAAAAGAGGAACACTGAAAAAAGAAGTTATAAATATTAATTTCCCAAGGAGATATTTTGAATATAAAAATGCATCAAACGACCATAGTCTTAAGATTACGGAAGGGAATTGGGCCGCTGAGTGACCAGTTACCTTAACCTTCAATTGGAGGGGCTGGCGTACGGAGTAAGCCTAACAGTCCTTTCTGGCTGCAGATATCAGACTAGCTAATCATTTCCTCTCTTCTCCTAGAAATATCTCCGGTGTTCAATCCGTTCAATTTGGCTTCTGCTTTCCCCTTTAAAGCAGTTCTTGTGAACGCTTCATGTTGGCGAATTCAGTACTCTGCCCCTACAAGTACGTCATAAAATGTTTCTGGGGTTCCTGAAGATTATTTACGTAATTTACAAGAACTTTCAGAAGAAGAGTCCTTTAACAGGGCATCTGATATCGGTCATTGAACTTCCTGATCATGGAACGGACTCAGAAATTGATGGAGACATTCTAGAACGTCCACAAACTTCCCAAGAATTTTTCTTTTTTTTCTGTCATTTATCTAATGTATTTCGTTAATTTCTTTTTAATATGGTTCCTCATCAGATTAATAATGTGAACTAGGAAATATATCTAAAAATTTGAAGCAGAGGATGGAAAAATGACCTGGCGAACTCCATACGCCACCTCTCCAACTAAGAGTTAAAGTTGACAAGCTAACAGTAAAATGTCCTCATAACCAGCCAAATGCCTCTATTTGTCAA
The DNA here is from genome assembly GCA_964019185.1 of Maratus speculifer. Classification (NCBI taxonomy): domain Eukaryota; kingdom Metazoa; phylum Arthropoda; class Arachnida; order Araneae; family Salticidae; genus Maratus; species Maratus speculifer. The sequence goes on from CAXHSM010000033.1 coordinate 165,260, forward strand.
TGCACATAGTGGCTCCACATTCAGGGCAAAGCAAAGTTTTTCTATGTATGTGAATGCATAGCAAAATGACCCATTTTTTCCCTTCACTTCAAATTCAGATTTAAATATATTTAGGTTTTGGATTGAACTATGCATTTGAAGCGATGCATTCAGATGTCTGTGCGCCGATGCCAACTGAGAGCATAGGAAGAAAGAAATTCTTTCTACTTTCTTACATTTACTGATGACTTCGCTAGATTTGCTCTTATATATCTCTTATCGAAGAAAAGTGAAGCGATCAATAAGTTAAAGGAACACGTAGCTATTACAAAAAATAAATTCGGTCATGCAATTAAAGAATAACGACAAAACAGATAACGGTGGAGAATATGTTAAAAACATTATAATGTAAACTCTAAATGAAAATTACAGAAAACAATAAACAAAAGACTTAAATTGATTTCATCCATCATCACATAATTTAAACAGCAACCAGGAAATGATTTTTAGCAAGAACAATTTTCTTTTATCGAAAGTGAAAGTACTATGATCATACGCAAAATAACCCTCAGTTGTTTATAAAAGACTGAAATCTGCAAATAATCAATTTGATTTATTATACATAAGTGATGATTAACTTTTAAGGACATTGTCATCAAAAGCTTATTTGTTTCAATAAACTTTAAATTAATTTTACATTATATAGACATTTAAATCATAAATATTCATTTTCAATGTAATATATTAATAATTTTTCTTGTATTTTTCACAGATATGTATATGTAGCAGTAGAGAAAGGAGCTGTTGTCAGAGCTCCGTAACTATTAAATCAAGTTTAATACAATATTACTTTTTCTAAATGATCCAGTGTTTTCTTACAGTGTGATGATTAGTGTGTGATTACAACTTTATGTGATTAAAAGTGGATACACCATTTGGATACAATCACAATCTGGACGGCCTGCCCTGAGATGAAAACAAATTGAAGGTAAGTCAATCTTACCTGGCTTTTTCTGTTACATAACTGTTTTTTAGTCAAACTGGTGAGGAAGTACACACGCAATTTTAAATGTTAAGCTAATTATCGCTAACAGAATACACAAACGATGAAGTGGAAATTTGTTCATCCGAAACAAGTATGCATCATCAATTAACTGTACCACACTCTCTATCTCAAAACGGCGTTTCAGAAAGGGGGAACCGAACATTAGTTGAAATGACACTTTGCGAATTAGCACAAGCTAAGCTGCATCAGACATTTTGGGATGAATTTGTGTATTTGCTAAATAAACGCCCCACAAAATCACACAATTCTACTCCACAATATTATGGACAAATAAAGTATCGGGTTTAAGAAAAACAAAAATATTTGACTGCAAAGCTTACGCTTACCTCGAAAAATGCCATAGAGAAAAAATTGATAACAAAGGTACTGAAGAAACTTTACAACATAACCTTTTATTTATACCAAACAGTTGTTAAAAATGTGTGTGAGAACCTGTGATTTAGAGGTAAACATTTCTCGAAATTCACGCGACGTAATTTAATGAATCCGCCCTTGGATCATTTTATGGTTATATGAGATTTTCAAGTTTAAACTCTCATCTAAAAGCAGTTTCTGAACCATATTGTTCCAAAACAGATGAAAAATTAAATCTATATTTCCACAGCATTAGCAATTACAATTTTAAAACTTCAGACAAAAATATGAGCATTAAAAGAGAGTGGTGAATAATAGCATCTCATTAAATCAACTAAATCAAGTCGTCTTAACTTCAGACCAAAATAAAAGGATAAACTACAAGCCTCTTATTATATCGAGTATGCTGAGATACAGAAAGGAAGCCCGATTTATTCGAAAGTACGAAATAATCGATGTATTGAAATTTGTGATTGATTATAGATGATAACATTCAAATGTTTTATATGCGATTTTTAGTTCCTATATAGTTACTTATAGCAATTAGATACCAAAAAGAAAAACGATGGATTCGAATGAGCGATATAATCAGAACGAATGCACTGAAATTCTGTCATGGGATGTGATTGAATTATCTAAGTAAGATAGAATTTAACAGAATGAAAAATACTTTTATTAATATCTTTTTAAATATTAAACAAATGAAAAGTTTCACTTTGCTAACTAAACGTAAACCAAAAAAGTAAAAAATATTCAAGTTGGGAATTGAACCCGGATCCCTGAAATAATATTCCAATGCTCCAATATTAAGGATCCAGTCCCTGCAAGCCAAGACACTCACTAGCTAATGCTACTCCTACGGAGAGGTTACTTTCTAATAGTTTGCATTTTGACATTTTTAAATACTTTTTTTTCTTTTGCATCGAATAGCTGAGGTCGCTCTTGACCACACACCATTGTTTACTTTTTACTTTTTCAATTTCAGTTACAGATATTTACAATAAAGTTAGCTTCACTTTCAAAACCGGTTCCGAAAATGAAAGTGTAATTCTAAAAAATATCTACAACCAAAATCGAAAAAGTAAAAACGATGCAATGTCGAGAGAGACCTCAACTAACCAGTGCAAAAAAAAAAAAAAAAAAAAAAAAAAAAAAAAAAAAAAGAAAAGAAAAAAAATCAAAATGTCAAAATGAAACGAGTTATTAGAAAAGAACCTCCACGCATGAATACCATTAGCTCACATGTGTCTTTGCTTTCGGATACTCAGCCTAGGAAAGAGGATACTCAGCCTAGCATCTCTTACTCTTAAATGTTGGTAAAACTGCCCTTTCGGCTTGGACATTTTTCACTCTGTTGGTTTACGCTTAGTTAGCAAAGAGAAAATTTTTCACATGCTTAATATTCAATAATGTCGAACGTAATATCACAGCTGAAAATAAATAGAAAAATTAATTAAAATTGCACTCATCTTTTTAAGTTTTGATTCAATTTTCATAAAATTTGAAATGACTAAACAAAATTCTGCAACAATTAAATATATTAAATTTCAAATCATTCGGCTGGGTGTTATATGCAGAAAGTCTGACAGACTGATGGATGGATCAGACGATAGATGTTACATTTTTACCTTCTTCTATCTGCAATAGAAGAAAGTAATGTAATACAATTTTTTTCGAATTCCGGTTTTCGGCGGATTTACACGCTTTAGGGGTTACGGATTCCAAAAAACATGTTTCTACAAAATGTCTGTCTGTTCATGTGTGTGTGCGTGTGTGCCTCTGTTTTCCTGTGTGTATGTGCGTATGTCACCATTGCACCTTCGAAAAGTGTATGACGATATTCATAGAAATGAACCAAGTTTTGTGTGTATATTTTTGGCTGTGGCAAGCAGATCCTTCTTATATTTTGAAATATTCCGCCGAAATGGAGCTCTACAATAGCGCTTTTTTGTGCCATTTTCAATATTGTACCATCAAAAAGTGTATGAAGTTATGGATAGAATTGAACCAAATTTCTTGTATAAGTGTTTGGCTATGTCTAGTTGGTCCTCAATGAATTTGAAAAAAAAAAAAAAAAAAAAAAAAAAAAAAAAAAAAAAAAAAAGGCCGGAAGGGGGTGCTGTAATAGCGATATTTGTACCATTTTCAATGTTGTATCATTGAAAAGTGTATGAAGTTATGCATAGAATTGAAACATTTTTTTTGTGTAAGTTGTTGGCTTTGGCTAGTTGGTATTCTCTGAATTTGAAAAAAATCCTTAGAAAGAAGCGCTGCAATAGCAATTTTTGTGCAATTTTCAATATTGTACCATCAAAAAGTGCATGAAGGTATGCATGAAATTGTATCATTTTTTTTGTGCAAGTGTTTGGCTATGGTCAGCAGGGCTTCTCTGAATTAAAAAAGAAAAATCCAAGGGAAGGAGGCGCTATAATTGCGATGTCTATGTCATTTTCATTATTGTACAATCAAAAAGTGTATAAGTTAAGCATAGAACGGAACGAAGTTTTTTGTGTGTGATTATTTTTTTGGCTATGGCAAGCTTCCCCCCCCCCCCCCCTGAATGGAAAAAAAGAAAAAATCCGCCTATCGTTCTATTGTCCATCAGTTCGATCAGTAACGGGAACTCGTGTCCTGCTCAGCTGGCTATTTGTAAACAGCTGATGGTAACAGAAAAAGGGAAAACTATAGATTTTAATAAATAATATGATCCACATTAACTTGGTTTTGCTCCAATTAATTGACTGAAGCAGAAATTTAAGATGAAAATCAAAGTTGATATAGTACTGTATTAATAACATTAGAGTATTAACATGTGTTACTACTTTATAAAATATTGACACATCCGAACAGTTATCAAAAATGCTCCTAACAAAGAGCTAAAACTATCTATCATCTTTACCAAAATTTATCCACGTCTATTTCAACGTTCCAAAAATTTGAAATCATTTTTTTTTTAACTATTCGCTCAGCAGATGCCGATGAGGAAAATGTGCCCTTTGAGTCTACAACATTGTTCGGAGCGGCAAAAAGAAAGCGACCGAAAGCAAAATCGATGCGGGAAGATCTTTGTTTACAAATCGGGGCCATGAATATGTATTGATTTCCATCACTCCTGTCCCGCCGTTGGCATCAGCGTAAACAATGAAAGAGCCATTACCGCGTGTAATCGGATAAAAGAAGCATCAAATTTAAAAGAGGTGGTTTCATTCGCTAAGGTGATTAACTTACACACTTTAAAATAATTATTATATTGAAGGAGAAAACAAAGGATGGAGCTTAAGATGCAAAGGTGATGCATAGTTAAAAGAGGAGGGGTATATTTTTCTTGGCTAATATGACTAAAATAGTTTAGAAGAAAAGAAAATGTCAGGTAAAATTTGAAAAATGTATATTTTTTATATAAATAAAAGGTTATTACTTAGTAAAAATTATTAAGGTTATTCCATACAAAAGTGTTCAATGTTTTGACTTTACCTTTTATCTATTAATAATTTCACTAGTATTTGTTCTGGATTTTTTCATCAGAAAAATAATAAAACTGGAAAAGAATTAATTCTTACCTGTTGTTGGTAGTGCTTACCCACCCAGAGTCGATGAGAAGTTTTAATCTTTGATGCCGTATTAATTCTTCATCATTGGCACAAAAATTCGAAATATTCATGATTAAAAAATAATTAAATGATTATGTGTATTTTAATTCTGTGCTGTAAAAAGAGTGTAATTTCAACAATGTAAAAAGATTTTTTTTTTTTTTTTTTTGACGAATAATATTTAATGTGGTTATTGATTATAATATAACTCCGAATATTCACGGAACTTAAAAGGGAACATATGTCAACAATAGAAAAACAGACTCTTATGAAATGTATCTGATAAAGGTTTAAAGTTCAGTAAAACAAGAAAATGCGCACGAGTTCTGCCGCAGTAGATATGGAAGTTAAAATCAGCTAACTGCAAAATACTTTCTTTCTTTAGTTCTTTATCGATGTATATTTTCAATCTTTGAATAAGAAATTTTTTGGAACATAAAACATGAGAATTGATAACGTTATAAATCCCTATATCAGGGGACACATATTCTAATACCCCCCCCCCCCCACACCACCACCCCCTAAGCCCTGAAGCAATGATATAATTGTTCAAAATGGTTTATCGATAAAACAGAAGTTTGGTTTTGGGCAGGGTTTTGGTTAAAATGTCTGCAGTCATTAGATCCGTATTGACGTAGCTGAACTTGACGTTATCCTACAGATGTAAAGTTGCCAAAATCTGTATGCATACTAACATTTTGTCTGTACATTGTAAAAGAAAAGATGTAAATCTACAAAACGAATTTTTGTAAACTTACAAAAATCTGTAACTTCACAAACGAATCTGTTAAAATTACAGCTATCTTAATAAAATTTGTCAAAAATTCTTATCTTCAATCCAGGTTGCAGTTACATAAAAAGTACTAGGCATCCCAGTTTCCTAAAAAATTATCAGTAACCCTACAGATTTTCTGACTTACATTGCAAACGTGTATGTGTGCTGCATGAATTTTTGTTGTTGCCGTTACATAAAAAGTTCTAGTAAAACAAGTTTCTTAGGAAAATTTGAGTCACTTTACAGATTTTTTTTTTTTTTTCAGTAGAAAAATACTTATCGTATTGATAATTTTTTTTTATCGGTTTTAACTCAGATTTAGGGGTTTGGGTAGGATACAGTCGCGAAATAAATTTAATAAAATCAGAAAATTATTTCTAAAAGCCGCTGTAACAAAAATTACCCAAGACAAGAATATAATATTGATAATGATTATGAAACTTCCTCCAGTTTCCGGTCTGCTCATCTTTTAGTTACTTACAAGACCCAAGGAAATTTTTCTTTTTTTGTGGAGCCTCAGGCGTATTTTTATGGATGTGAAACATTTTGTTTCTCTTCGTCAGCCATTCTTTTACCTCGTGTTTATTAGCATCTCTGCTTAACAGCTGCACCTTGTAATATTTTTCTTAGGACCGTTGAATAAAAAGTTTTAATGAAAACCGAATTGAATAGTTTCATTGTCTTAGAGGCATTTTGGTGTGAGATGAATCAATGTTCAGTTTCATTGCCTTTTGTTTTACAACCGTGTAATAATTTTTATCATTCGCTTTGGAATATGAGCATAATTTTTTAATGGAAAGCATGATAAGTTTATCAAAGAATTTGCTTATCTGTAGAGTTATAAAATATCACATAAGTCTTTTATTGAGAAAATTTATAGTCCTTTAAATTGCCAGTCTTCAAACAAATTGAAAACAGTATTATTTTGGTTCGGGAGTATACGCTTCGGTCCAAGGAATTAATAAAAACCGAATTGTTTGAGAGTCAAATAAAATTCTGCCGACACTTAAAAAAAAAAAAAAAAAAAAAAAAAAAAAAAAAAAGGTATTAGAACTATTTATTATTAGGTATTTTCTAGGACATTGTAATTAGCTACAGCTTTTTTTTTTTTTTTTTCAATCTATATGTTAAAATGACAAGGCTATTTTTTTAGTTATCTGATCTGGGCTTTCTACTGAAAATTTTTATAGTTCCTCAAATAAATAAATAAATAAAGTAAATAAAAGCAGTTTATTTGTGGCTATGCCCGTACTGCTATTTTTAAAATTATTCCCATTTTTAGATTTTAATTTAAATTTTAAATGCCTTCATGAAACTTCTTCAGATTAGTGACAATTGAGCACTTCAAGTCCTCCAATATAAAGGAGAAAGCCTTGACATGTGTCACGAAAACGACACACAAAGCTGGCAAAACAAACAAGAAAATTCGAGCAACATGCATTTTCTGTGGCTCTTGGAATTATTAATTATTGTTAGAAAATAAGAATTAATCATCCCATGAGCTAATAAATTCTAAACATGCAAGGTTTTTTTTTTTTTTTTTTTTTTTTTTTTTTTTTCAATTTATGTCTGTTATTTGCGATTTTTTTCTGACGAGTGTCAATGCGTTCTCAAATATCCAACCGCTTTTGGTTACTTCCATGGTTAAGACTTACTACCTTATTATTACGGATGCTATTTTCATATTACAATTAAAAATAACTTTGTAAAAATATTAAACAGAAAATGACGTCTCGATAAAAAACAAGTTGGAAATTACACGTGAAGCGTAGCAAATGAGATGCGTTCGTACAATAACGAAGTTTTAAAAATATCACTCGCATATATCAATCTCATAAAATTGTCAGTTAATTACAATTAAAATGAGCATCAAGCAATATTCTCCCTATACCATTACGTAATGGAATACTTTTGTGTGGCCCTGTAATTTAAAAATAAATATTCTTTGCATCACAGATTGTACAGAATGTACATTTTAGTTATGTATATATTTCATAGGTTCATGTCAATTTTATTATGTTCGAATGAGTGTAACACCATTAAAATGTATTTGAAACATTTTTCCCCATTGACCGTAATGCCAACGGAATACTTTTGATTATTCCTGTAATTGATCTATGCATCCGATTTTCCTAAAATTAGAGAAGACTCGACAAAATTATGTAATAATTATATATTTTAAATTTCAAATAATTAGGTTGGGTAGTTCTTGCGTTGTTTTATGCGGACAGATGGACAGACGGACGGACTGAACGACAACTATAGGTGCTACATATTTACATAATTACGAACGCACCTAAAAAGTGTGTTTTTACCCATAAAGCATTTCAATATATTTTTTTCCCTTCCACTGATACTGAGACTGAGATGCTCATCTCAGAGGGTATCAGTGAGTGAAAATCGCATTATAGTAAAAATAAAATGAGTATTTAGATAAAACTAAATATTTTATTACGAACTAGCTGATCCGCCCGGCGTTGCCCGGGTCCGTATTAACAATATTAAACGAACTTAAAATTTGTATGATTTTATCATTAACTGGAAGCATGCAGAAATGCATTGCCTGAAATATGTCATAGCTGACTTTTGATTAGACTTTGTGAAAAATCGGTTTTAAAAGCAACAACTAATATTAAGCTCTAAAAATACCTAAAATGAGCAATGAGAAACACCGGAGGGAACATCTATCCAACGATTGCGTTAATTTCGTGTTAAAGTGTTGATATTTACCCGTAAAATAATGTTTTGAGCCATTATTGACTCGCCCAATCCAAAGTTGCGGGTGTGACATTTACACAACTTTATTTAGTCACCAGCAAAAATATTTTTGAGGATTGGTTTCAATTTGTATGAATTTCAATATAGACCACTTACACATACATTTATTCAAATCTGAAAATTGTCCGATGTATCATTTATTTATAAAAAAAAAATAATTTCCGCCTGTTGCGGGTGTGACATAAAAAGGACATGCATTTTCATCATTCAGTGCAAAAATGCAAAACTTTGTGAATTATGACAACTGTGTGAATTGATATTTTTATATATTAGACAGTAATACTTAAATAATTATTCTATGGAAAAATTAAATTACTTACTCAATTCTTGCTTTTGTGGAAAATATTCAAAATTTTCGTTGCGGGTGTGACTTGTATAGCCAATAAAATAATGACATACACAAATATTTTCAAGGCAGATTTTTTTTAATTAAAGAATTAATCAATATTACAATTATAATATCTAGCGAGGAAAATAAAAAAAAAATTTCATTTCCAATCTTGAATTTATAATTTCTGGTGGTGGTAGCTTTTTTTTACAAAAATGCTCTTTTTTTCCTAGGATGCATTTGACTGACTGGGCCAAATATGCACTTTTTCTTAATTTTTTTTCAAACATTCTAATTCTATATCGTCACCATCCATTTGTCTTATTTGTGCATCAAAGTTTTCACTTTTTTAATGTCGAGAATAAAACAACTTCTACAAAATCTCCAACTGCACATTCATCGTTGGTTATAATTCCCTTGTCAAAGTATGGATACATCTAACTGACTGAGCCAAATATACGCATTTTCTTGATTTTTATTCCGATACTCTTATTCTATAATATCCCCATTCATTTGTCTTATTTGTCCATCAAAGTTTTCACTTTTTTTTTTTTTTTTTTTTTTTTTTTTTTTTTAATGTGGAAAATAAAACAACTTCTACAAAATCTCCAACTGCACTCTTATCATTGGATATTATATTTTTGACAAAATACGGTAACAAACAAATTCTCTTGTGATCACTTTCTGAAGTTATTGTTACATTAATTGTTCCTACGTCAATAAAAACAACATGATGTATTGATTGAATGTTGAGCTCCGATTGTGCTTGGTGCCAGCATTCATGGAGCATTTTCACAATATCTTCTGAAATTTCACATTCAGCAAAGTTCTTTTATATTTTTTAGGACTTTTCCTACACACATGGCAAAATCTGAAGCTGAATTTATAGTTGCAGAGCGTTGCTAGTGTTACCATTTTCTTGGCTACTGCACCAACCCCATCGACAACTCCTTTACCATGAGATGAAATGCAAAAGGATTGCCATCCTTTACCATGATTTTTTTAAAATAGTCTCTTCTTTTCTCTCCTTGCTTTGTCTCTTTCCTTCTCTTGTTGTAGATATGCTTCATATTTAAAAGGGTTTCCCTTAATCTTTTTTCAATGATATCGTGATCTTTCTGTACTCTTCATTCTCTGCAAAAGAGAAGAAATTAATGTGTAAACTGAATAAATATAGCACTTCCAGTCCAAAAATATAAGCTTAACAAATTTTTAATAGTTTTCCCTTGAAATTTCTAATCTTACATAAAGTTAATTATGTTAAATTTTGGTTACTTTCAAACTGACTATATACATTTTATGCTAACTTAATAAACATTTTAACAGTTTCTATTATTCTTACTTCTACTTTTTATTTAATTTGAATTAAAAGAGAAAAAAAAATCTTCCCTTAATATTGATTTACTTATTTTAAAAAACTAAAAAAATATATATTAAATACTATCAAATAACAAAATTAAAAAAAATGTACATATATAAAACAAAACAAAATTAACAAATTTAAAGAAAATTGCTAAAATATTGTTTCGTAATTTTCTTTTTTTAATTTCTATAAAAATCTTACCTTTTAAATTAATTTCTTAATCATATATCACTAATAAAATTATTTTCTTGCAGTAAATCAACAATTTTATCAATCCAAACTGAATAAATCAACTGCACACAGTGTCACATGCTCAGATGATGCAAATTTTTATTTATTAACTGGAATTCCCTCTATTAAATCAAAGGGTATTGTTAAAGCTGCCAAGTACATGTTTTCCAGCATATTCAGGGTGCGTAGTCACCAACAAACTCAGAGGATTTTAATTCCTTTAGTATCAGAAATTCTTTAAAGCACTGGTTGTTAGTTCAGAAAAAGGATTTCTTTTTCGTTAAATAAAATAAATTTTATATTATAAAAATTCTGGTAAAAGGTGCTTACAAGGTCCTTCCACACTACGCACCCTGATATTATTCTTTTATAAATTTACATATAATTTGTTCAAATATGCATTTGTAATCAATTTTAAAAGACGTTGCGGGTGTGACTTTAATTAAATGTCACACCCGCAACAGGGACATGTCACGCCCGCAACGCTCAATAATTATAATTAAAATATTAATTAATTTCTTTTGTGTCTGTAATTCAAAGTATCTTAATAAACTATTTTTGAATATAAAGTTTCATAACTTTAAATCAAAAATATTTTTCTGCAGAGATATAAATGTAACTTTTTGTTGCGGGTGTGACACAATAATTAAGAAAAATTAAATATGCTTACCTTTTGTAATGAAGATTAGTGAACACTTCTCTGCAGACAAAAACTCTCAATAATAGCTGTCAGATCATATATATCCAAGTTTGGAGATTTTCAGAATGTTTGTTCAGCTGTACGAGACCATGAAATGTAAAGATTTTTGCCGCAGTCTATTTTATAAAGTCATAGTGTCACTTTATTAATTAAAATAAGTATGTTAATGACAAAAAATTAATTCTTTTTTGATAAAATATGAAATAGTACATTCTTAACAGTTGACATGCAAAATTTCAATCATATTTAAAGAAATTTAAATTTTCATCCTCATGTCCATTTTTTCGTGGATTGGGCGGACTGTAATACACGATCGGAATGCATAAATATACAACTATATCAATCATAGGCAAGAATTATGTGATTATTTTTATTATATGACTTTGAAATATCAATATAGAAGCATCATTTAAGATTTTTCTTGAAAAGTTAACATTCTTTCGTTAATGTCTTAAAATCGTCTGTACTCTGAAATCTAGATTTTAGACTAATATTTGTTATTTAAGTTTTCGCGCATGATTTTAAAAGAATGTTTTCATAAATATATTTTATATATTGGCATAGAATTATTAATATGTTGTTAAATCATAAACATTTTTCATCTACGTTATAAAGTATTAAAAAGTTCTGAAAAAAAGAAAACTTTTAGTAATACAATTTTTAGTTCAAATCAAATGGTTTCAATATTTTATTTAATTTTATTTTGACATTTAATTATTTCGAATTTATCAATTTTAATTATTTTAAAAGCAAACATTTTATTAAAATAAATAATATAATAGAAAAAAGACCATTTAAAAAAATTGCTATTTCTTCGTAAAATATTCTTCAGCTGTAATTCATTTCTTTCAATTCGTCTTATTAATACAAAATCCCTTCCACATGCTTTTGTTTGGGACATTAAAATTTGAGCGATAAATGGTGTAATATTGCAACCCTTTTTTCGGTTTACTTCACCACCACCTATCTTTTTCCTCCATGGTTTACAACCGCTGTGATAAAAAAATCATCATTTAAACTGACGGTTTGCCAGTCTATGAATTTTAAAGGTTTGTTCCAGCTTTTTTAATTATTTATGCGAAAATTTTATGCAACCAACCAACCATAACTAAATGAAGGGAAAAAAGAAGAAAAAAGGCAATTTTTTATGAGAGTGATCTTTGAATTTTAATTAATTACTCAGTTAATAAATAGAATTTCGAAATTCTTAAGCTCAGGTGCATCAGGAGAGATTTGGAGCTACTCTGAAAAAAATTTTGAGCCTCGTACATGCTGTACATTTTGCTAGCCATCGCAAACACACACACACACACACACAGACAGACAGAGCGTTTTGTTCTTTTATTAATATATAGATGTGTCTGAAAAGGCTTAAATACCGCCTAAAAGTTAGCCCCCCCTTGACGGAAAATGAAAAAGTGAGATATGCATTTCGTTTGATCATCGTTTGATCAGATTTGATCAACAATTTTCATCGTTTGATCAACATTATTTTACGACTTATGATTAAAAATAACCAGGGGGGGGCTAACTTTTAGGATTTTTCAAAATGCTCAAAATTAAAAAAAAATTAGCGATTCTTATCAGAAATCGATCGTAGAGATTTGATCAACTATTTTTAGCGTTTGATCAAACCCGGAAGTGCCCCCAAAATCGATATTTTTAATTCCAGACACCTAAAAGTTAGCCCCCCCCATGACGGAATTTCGAGACAAAAATGGTGTCATCTAACGTAAAATTACCTCTAGAGATTTGATCAACCATTTTTAGCATTAGATCAAACCCGGAAGTGCCCCCAAAATCGATATTTTTAACTCCAGACCCCTAAAAGTTAGCCCCCCCATGACGGAATTTCGAGACAAAAATGGTGTCATCTAACGTAAAATTATCTCTAGAGATTTGATCAACCATTTTTAGCATTTGATCAAACCCGGAAATGCCCCCAAAATCGATATTTTTAGTAATATACCCCTAAGGGGTTCCCCCCCCCCACCTCCATGACGGAAATTCGAGACAAAAATGGTACCATCTAACGTGAAATCATTTGTATATATTTGATCAACCATTTTTAGCGTTTGATCAAACCCGGAAGTGATCCCCAAATAGATATTTTTAAATACATACCCCTAAAAGTTATTTCCCCCATGATGAGATTTCGAGACAAAAACGGTGTCATCTAACGTAAAATTACCCCTAGAGATTTGATCAACCATTTTTAGCATTTGATCAAACCCGGAAGTGCCCCCAAAATCGATATTTTGAGTAATAGACCTCTAAAATTTAGCCCCCTCCCCACCTCTATGATGGAATTTCGAGATAAAAATGGTGTCATCTAACGTAAAGGGAGCTCCCTCTCACACCCCTAATGAGTCCCATGTGAGGGAGGGATGTTACAAGTTTTCAAAATGACAATTCATATTTAATTCTTAGAACTATGGGTAAATAATTGCAAATATAGTGTGACATTTACATTAAAAGTGTTTAATGTAAATCACAAATTTTATTTTATAGTAAACAGTTTTGGAAAATCGAAATCCAATGAAAAATATGCTTGGGCCCGACTGGTGCTGCCAATTAAATTTTGCAGAATGCAGTTTGCACTTATGTTTTGTTCATTAATCATGGAATAGTCAATTTCTTGAGAAGATGATTTTTTTTTTTTCATTTTTCAGCACAAATAGTGTATTGCTATGTAAAAATAAAAGGTTGCAACTTGAGTTTAATAATTATTATATATTTCATATAGTATATTTCAAAACGGTAATTTGTGCAGTAATTTGTATTTCTTTAAATGTGGTTGATTTTTCAATTAACATCAGATGTATGCAGTTTTCATCTACTTATCATAGGATGAGCCCATACCACTTGTTTATGTACATATTTTTTTTTCTAATTTCTGAATAACTGATACAAAATTACAGAATATTTTATTTTTCCGCAAAGATTCACCTTGTTTAAATGAAAAACATGAGATTGAAAGTTTTCTAATATGGCTAGTGTCAATAGATCGTCTGCTTATTTTGACGGAAGTGTGAAGTTCCCTGAATGTATATGTTATAGCAGAGCAGATGTTTATTTTTTCATTGGAAAACCAAAGCATCGAAAAATCGTCTGTCTGAGGAAAGATAAATAATAATATCCGAATTAGGGCAAACAAATTGCAGGTGTGGGTTCAGAATCCAGCGTTTAAAAAGCCTATGTATTTATTTTGGAAACAAATGATATCCACAAAAACAGAAAAATATTATGTTAATGATTGAGTACCTACGATGCGATGCGGTGTTCTTTATTTCCGTATTTGAAATTATTTCAGATGATCTCGTAAAAGCAACTATAGATTTGAAGTTGTGCTAATAAAAGGCAAAGAATTTTGGGACTCCCCCCTTTTCATTACGATATCATACGTTATTTTTAAACCGTAAAACCACAACTTCCTTAATAATACAGTTACCATGTCTATTTTTTTAAAATTGTTTCTTTAGTTTGCAGTGACATACAGATATGGTTATACATTGATTATTTGCACGATTATTTTATTCAAATGAAGAGGATTGAATAAAATATTACTGTTTTAAATGAAATAAGTTTGTATCAAATAACACTTACAAGAAATAACTGCTATATAAAAATAATTGATAATTAGCTTCTTGTTACATAATACATTCAATAATAATGTATCATCGTGCACTTGCCGAGCCCGTTGAGGAAGGGGGAAGAGAGAGCATTGGCAGAATTTCTTCACAAAAAAACAGGTGGACAACGTTTATTTCACTTTTCTTTGACGGTAAACGCAAAATATTATTTCAAACATACAGTCGACTCTCGTTAGTTCGAATAATCAAATCAAGAATAATTAGCTAATTGAATGAGGAAATTT
>CAXHSM010000033.1:180400-210620 GCA_964019185.1 Maratus speculifer
CGAATGTGTATAAAGAGGCTTAAATTTCTGAATTTCGTCGGAATTCAGATTAGAGGAATTCAAGTCAAGAGTGCAAATGTTCAGATCCAAAATTGTTACTGGCTAATGTGACATGAAGTTCGGGATTGTATTTATTAATGATATATTGCATGTTAAAATATTTTTTAAATAGCAAATATGAATATGAAAAGTATGAATGTAAATTTTATGATGGCAAAAATTTCATTATTATTCCCCATCCACCCAAAAAGTGCCAAAGTGTCGAAATCTTCATTTTTTCATTATTTAATAGTTAAGATCAAACCATCATTTAATAACTTCAGTATTTCTTATCTAAATTCCAACTATTATAATGTTACTAATTTGATGCAGGAATAAAACTTAATTTTTCTATAATTTTGAAATGTTGAAATTATAATTAAAAATAATATTTGTTTTAGTAGTTAGATAAGCAAATATAAAGATTGATTATTAATTGTATTCTTTTTTGTATTTAGTTTAATTAATTAATCTATTAATTAAAAAAAATTATTTCTAGAATTTGGCGGATTTCGACTCGTAAGAAATAATAATAAAGTAATAAAAAATAATAAAAATAATAAAAATGAAAAAGTGACAATAAAAAATTGTAATTTAACAAATTACAACGACTATTTGAAAAATAATATTTTCAAAACCTATAATTTTAGACTTATAAATGATTTCTAAGTTTTTTTAAATTAATAATATCATTTTTATGATGATCAAAACGTAGTTTACATAATAACAGAGTGATATCAATATGCCTGGACATTTAGAGTCACATTAATATTTCTAGACTAATCATAAACAAATATTAAATGAAATTTCGGTTTAAAAATTTTCGGTACTGTCAATTTTTAAACTTTTAAACATTGCACATTTTCAATTTTTATATTGTCGTATAAAGAAAACAAATTACTTGTTTTGAAACCTGTATCTAAACTTGTTTTTGAATTATTTTATTTATTTATTTATTTATTTATTTATTTTTATTTATTTATTTATTTATTTATTTATTTTTTTTTTTTTGTAGTTTTTAATACATTTTTTGTGATTGTGGCAACAGAAGTATTCCATTTCTAAATATTAAGCATGGACCAATCAGAAAACGAATAAGTTGCGGAATTCAACCAATAAAAATATTCAGATGTACTTCAGATTTCCCAATTCTCTGCCGAGGACAACAACTATTTTCCAAATAGTTGATAAATAAATGAATAAAAATAAAATCTCAATAGACAATATTCTTTAATTTAATGTGGAAAATCAGTAATTTTCCATCAAATAAATTGCAGTTGCTGCCCAAACGTTTTAATATAATCTGAGAAATTTCTGTGGGCACCTGACAATAGTCTCTCATCTCCAAATTGATCAATGTCCTAAAATAAGTAAACATATATTTTCTTATAAAGTAAGGAATTAGTATATATTTTTTTAGTTTAAAAGTGTTTTTATTACCTTATTATTTTACCTATAGAATTTTCTATATTTTTACTATCCGTAATAGCATTTTTTGTGTGTATTTTAGCCAAAAATTTATCGCGCAGTTGATTTTGAACTATATCATCTATTTTTTAAAAGACATGTTTTTCGGAACGAAAATTATTGCCGTTCTTTTTAGTTTATTGAAATATTGTGTTAATACTTTCTATTTATCCCAGCAGTAAAAATCATTATTTTATTTTTTTATGAGGTTATAAATATGATTAACGTCTTTTTGAAACCTGATAAATAAAAACAGAATAGTTATAATAAAAATTAATAATAATAATAATAATAATAATAATAATAATAATAATAATAATAATAATAATAATAATAATAATAATAGGAATACAATTTTTTACGTAGATACAAATAGCAGGTATATATTTTTTGAAAACAGGAATTAATAAAAAGAATATTGCCCAGTTAAACTGATGGCATTCAGCTCACAGGCTACGCATACTAATTGTACATTACAACCTTATATTTTCAAGGGTTCATTCCGTTGGAAAAATATTAAGAAAGGGAAACAGCTCTCCCCTTTCCCCCTTTTTATACTTAATCATTGAACCTCCTAAACTATCAAGATCATGCTTTATCATATAAAAAATCTCTATCCAAAATTCAGAGCAAATCGGATAATTCTTAATAAAAACCCATTTAACATTTATATAACTTAAGAGGAGCTATCCCCCTCTTTTATACTTAACCATTAAACTTCCAAAACTATTCAGAGATTTGAGCGAAATCTGACAATTCTGCTTGAAAAACCCCTTTATATCAATTAAGGGGAGGGGCATTAGAACCCCCGTTCCCCCTGCTTATACTTATTCAATGAACACCTAATAACAGTCACGAAATTGCCTCATCAAAATGATCCTATATCTAAATTTTGAACGAAAACTGTTAATTCTGCATGAAAAACCCATTAAATCAATTAAGGGGAGGGGCATGAGACCCCGTTCCCCTTCTTATACATATCGAATGAACTCCAAAAACTAATCAGGAAAGCGCCTTATCAGGATATACCTGTATACAAAATTTCAAGTGGATCCGATATTTTTATCATGAGTTATCGCGTTACGCACGTACGAACGTACATACCGAACGGGCGGGCACATAAGCTCTCAGGCCTGTGAGCTAAAAATACAGATAATTGGTTCCTGTACCTAGTGTTGCCCGGTCGTCCTGATTTAAATGGAATGTTCCGATTTTCAAGGATTGCAATACCCGCCCTTCAAACACTCCGATTTTTCATTATGTATGAATTCTCTCAAATTTCTTCTAGCGCCTTTTTACTCGTTAATCAACATCAAGTAGAACGTTATACAATAAATCTATGAAAATAGAACCTGTGTACTAACATTTTTATACCCCCGCCAAAAGAAAAAGAAAAAAAAAAAAAAAAAAAAAAAACTTGTCTAAATCGGAATGTTTTTGTATATTTAATACGTAATTTATCACTTGCTAACTAAGCGTAGAAACCAACAGGGTGAAAAATGTCCAATCCGGGAATCGAATCCGTAACCCTTGAAATAGCGCTCTAAGGCATTTAAGGCTCCTGTTTCTGTCGGTGAAGACACTGGCAAGCAAATGTTATTCCTGTGGGGAGGTTATTTTCTAATATCTCGTTTGCAATTCGACATTTTAGAATATTTTTTTTTTCATTAGATAGCTGAGATCTAACTCTAGATAGCTCCTTTTTTACTTTTTCGATTTTGGTTGTAGATATTACATATAAAGTTACTTTCAATTTCAAAACCGGTTTCGAAAGTGAAGGTAACTTATTAAAAATACCTGCGACGAAAATCGATACATTAAAGAAGGAGCGATATTAAGAGCGACCTCGGCTATCCAATGAAAAAAAAATATTTAAAAATGTCGAAATTGAAACGAGTATTAGAAAATAACCTCCCCATAAGAATAGCATTAGCTTGCGAGTGATTTCGCCGGCAAGGACAGGGGCCTTAAACTACGAAGACGATGCCCAGATTGGCATTTTTCACACTGATATGTTGGTAAAGTGGCACTACATGCAGCACAAGATGGAATAGTCTTCATGAGCACACAATCCTGAGGCAGAACATTTTTCATGTTCGTAGCAACATGATTGTAAATATTACTAAATATGATTCTGAAAACCTTTTTTCAATAAATGCACTGTATGAATAAATTAGCACACTATATGCAATACAAACAAACAAGCATCAGCTGTCAATTATTATGATTGGATAATCTGATTATAATATCATATTATTGTATAAAACTCTATCTTTTGTTGTCCGTTCGCACGAACATCACGCTAAAACTATTGAGTGAATTTTAATAGGATTTTCAGTTGGGATAAAACTCGTGTCATAGTAAACATGAAGCTGTTCTAAGATATTTGTTCACTCAGAGAGATAAAGGTTACAAATTAAAATTAAGTGTTCCAATAAAATTAGGATGAGAAAAACAAGATTGTGCTTGTTTGAAAATCAAAAAATATTAATCATTTTAAATCTGTTGGAAATATTTCAAAGAACAAAATATTTGGCAAGTTATTTATTTGTTTTACTGAACAACATACATCTAACTTGTGTGCTCGATATAAAAGCCTGCTTATAAATCTTCATGAATACACAGGGACGAGATAGCACAAGGAAATTTTACAACACAGGAGAGAAACAATTGGGAGCTCCACACAAAGGGTGCGTGCAATGTAGCCACTGAGAATCGAACCCAAACAACCTCTTCCATCATGTACGCTAATGGCGTCTGGTGCATGTGAAATCCGTCGTGGGTGCAAAGTCCTCCAATTTACCTGTGAATTATACCTCTGGAGGTACCTTGCCAGGTGAAGGTCTCGTCATCTGATCAAGGTTCTAAATTACGAGGCCATCTTGGGTAGCCATTTGCAGTTCAAACAACTGGATGTAACATTAAATAACAAGTGAAACAAAGTGTGATCAACGAGAAACAAGTATAGCAGAAATGATGGCATGCGAAGCAAAGAAATCAGGTTTATTGCCGCTAAGCGGCAATTAGGCGGTCATCCGCCCCGATACCAGGTATCTAACCCGTTAAGCTGAGATAACTCGGCAGGTAGGGGGCCTGGTCATCGGTTAGAAAGCAAGAAAGAAAAACCCAAACAAATTTCATACGCTCACAAGCGATTGTCGGGTTGGTGCCTTATTTGCGCTAGTTCGGAATTCCTCAATATTTATTTTGCTTATTTGTCGAAAATCAAATAAGCATAACTTCCTTGTTCAACACTCAGGAGTTTTTTCTTATTTGTTTTTTTATGAATTGTGTTGACAGATGAAAAGAATTTATGAATGTAATTAATTACATCATCTACATTTGGAGACTGCATTTCGTAATATATAGCAACAAAATCGAGATAGGAAATCAAATTTGCGTTGTTAATGTTAAGCATTTAAATGGAAACTTTAACAATTTTTACAATATTAGTAAAATTATAACCCTTTGTGTGAATTTCAATACACAAGTTAAAAACTACAAACAACGTTTCAACACACAAATCTCACAAAAAACAAACTTCCAAAAAATCACAGACGCTATTTCAAGGATGCCTCAATCGCTTGCATCAGTGCAAAAAATAAATAAATAAATAAATAAATAATATATATATATATATATATATATATATATGAAATGGGTTCAATGTATCTCTCGGATATAGCCCCGTGTACTGGCTAATGAATGATTATAAATGTGACAGTAAAGAGTTTAAATACCTTAACCTTCCTACCCTGAATGGGTCGAATCGACCTGTTTGTATCATATATTTTATTCGATTTAAACAAGAAATTACTTTATATACTAAGTTAAATAAAAGAATCAGGAAACAAAGTTAAATAAATAAATAAAATAGCTTTGAATAAAAATTCAGGTGTCAAATCTTTTTATCAAGTTTGGGTAATTTTCAACAGGGTAGGAAGGTTAAAAAAATGACGCAAATAAACGGAAAAAACTCTTTTTTTTTTTTTTTTTTTTTTTTTTTTTCACTGATGAAGGGGATTAAGACATCCTTGAAACGGCGTATGTGATTTTTTTGGGGGGTTTCTTTTTAATGAGATTTGTGCGTTAAAACATTATTTATAGTTTTTAACTTGTGTATTTTACAATATTGTTTAAAATATTATCGTTTACCGAAGTCAATAATATATATTGTCTACTTTTAATGGTATTATATATATATATATATATATATATACATTTTTTTAAAGGAATTTTTGACTTTAACAGAGTTGCATCTGTTGAGATAAGCGAACGAAATTTTCTAAATAGTTGTCGATATATGTTTTGTATATTTTTTTCTCTCCAAATTTATTGTTTAAATTCAATTTTGAAAACAATTGGTAAAAATTAAAAACTGATTATCTGGTCAAATGGAATAAAGTTTTCCCGACGCGCATAAAAGTGGTAATAGATATTTATTATTTCATGATTCCCGGACGACATTCTTATCTTTTAATTAATTGACGTAGGTCTTTATGTAAGTAAAATATCTAAATAACGGACATCTCGGAATCACAGAAACTGCCTGCTATTCGGAAAGCCTCAGATAATCAAAAATTGCTAAGAAATCTTAAATGTTTCACGCCCATTTTAACAGCAAATTTTTTTGCAATATTTTCTTTATTTATCAAAAATCGACAAGCATGGCGCATTTTGTAGTTTCTAAATTAGAGAATTTGCCAGTTTTAAGCGTCTAAAAGAAAAAAAAAAAAAAAAAGCTGTTTGGATTGGAATACACTATTAAAAAATGTTTTTTCATCATTTATTGACAAAATTACTGTTCGTTTTTCGGAATATTCGTTATTCAGAAGTTCAACATACAAAAGTTTAAGTTTCGGGAGTGAGGATTGGAAAACTCTCCGTTAAATAGAGTTGTCCACTATTCGGGAGTGTCCGTTATTGAGAGTTTACTGTATGTTGTTTCTTTATTTTTCTTTCACAGTTTTTGATATACAAAAACTGCCAAAGCATTATTGAGCAGTAATTTCAACAAATTTTCAGAAATATTGCTCATATTAAAGCTTAAACAAACAGGAAATAAAAAATTCAAATGCGCATTACGACTGGATTGAGATATCTCGATTTCCAATGATGAAAGACAGATTACGGAGAAATACTAAAGAGCTTCCCCACCACAGAAAGCTCTAGAATAAATACTCTATTGGGAGCAAATTCTTCCTTAATATAAGTTATATTATTACTGGCTGAATTATAGGCACAATATTTCTGTGAAAATAGTAAGATTGTGTTTTAATGCGCTATTATGCAAGCAGTTTGGTTTGTTTGTTTATTTAATATGGACTGCAGGTTATATTATGACTGGCTCATTATTATTATTTGTTTATTTTATTAACTGAAATACATATGCAAGAAAATAAACCACATAAAATGACTGATTTATAGCGTATATTGTAAAGGAAAAAAAAAAGGAGGGTCAGATGAATGATACCTACAATATCTCTAACGAATGTCTTTTCAGCATTTTGGGGCTGTGAAAATATAACGTTATTATTTTAAGGGGGAGGGGAAGCTGACATATGATATCGTAAGATATCTCTGGGACGGAGGAGGGACAAGTGTCTTTTACAAATTTTTTTTTTTTAAAATCTTTTATCATCGGTTTTTTAAATCAGAAATTTTTGACTTAATCGCGAAAATGCTCGATTTAAATAAGCCAGATTTTACAGTTAAAATTTACCGGTGAGAATATTCAAAGATTCTGAGCGCCTTATGAGGCACGTATACCGGTCGCTCCTCCTCAAGGGGTTAAAAAAATTGAGGCTTTAAAAGTTCTCATTAGACACAAGCAGAAATAGTATTGATATAGTGATTTACATTATTTAATTTTCTCAATCATATGTCGTATAAATGCATCGTACCAATCTTTCAGTTATTTTAAAAAATCGAATATACATAACCAGAACCAGAACCATTTGATAAAATATTACTTTCTTTCTATGGAGTAGTAATGTCTTTTCATTCGATAAGTAAAATTTCTTCTTGAAGTTTGTTTATTTGTCTTTAAAATACAAGAAGATTCTCCACTTTGTATATATATGTCTGCAATGTTAAAATAAAAGTCTTTAATCAGGATAACAAAAAGTTATTGTGCCAAAATCTCCCGATATATTCAGATAGCTTCAAAGAAATAGGTCGTAGTATGTAGCAGCACTAAATATAGTCTCCAATGAAATTTTTATTCTGCTAAGGAAAAAAAAAAAAAAAAAAAAAAAAAAAAAAAAAAAAAAGGAAAAAATAAATAAAATAACGGTATTTTCTAAAATTTAAACTTTTTTTATTATGACAACTTAGCGGGAAGAGTTCAGTGTAATAATGCAAAATATTTGTCAGGTTATTTTATATTTAGATGATATTTAATTTTTTATTTTTTATTTAGATGCATTTAAACAATTTTTTGAAATCTATATATACATACATATATTTTGAGAAAACAATAACTCAAAACAATTTTGTTAATTTGTTATAATTTAAAATTTATAATGCAATTATAAATCAAAGAAATTGTTAAGAATTCGTTGCAAAGGGCGAACCATTTATGAGTGTAAGCCATATACAAAATGTCTTCTTTCTACGTGCTTTTATCTGTAGACGTGTAATTTTTGTTTATAACCTTGTCTGCTTTAGTAATTTTCAATTTATATTACTTTAAGTAAAAATGGACTTAAAGCAATCTTGCTATGAAAGCTTTATAGTTCCCATCCGAAATTCAACGGATACATTTAAATCTAGGTTTGTAATTCTACATGAAGTGAAAAACATTAATTACATAACCATGCACATTGCAAAAATTTCTCCTCCTTTGCACCTTCTTTTATCTGTAGACATTTTATTTATATTTATAACCTTGTTTGTTTATATATTTGCAATTTATATATCTCTGAATAAACAAGATTGTAAAGCTATTTTGCTATAAGAGTTTTATAGTTATTAGTCAAAATTTACTGTACTTTTTCAAAATTTATCTTGAAGTGAGAGACATTTATTACATAACCATGCTGTATACGTAATCATCTGTCTTCTGTACAATTGATTTTATGGCGAGACATTTAATTTTTATCTTTTTTTAGTGTAAATAGGACCTTAAACAATCTTGCTATAGAAACATTTGTCACAACTCGAAATTTAATACATTTTAAAAAAATTTTAAACTTTTTGCGTAACCATGCGTCCAGGCACAATCTTGTCTTCCTTCCACATACTTTTATCTCTAGGCATTTTATTTTCATTTATAATATTGTATGTTTGAATAAGTGGCAATTTATATTTGAAAATGTTAACAATAACGTGTGAAACATTTATTCATGTAGCCATTCACAAAATGTCTTCTTTCCACGTACTTTTATAGCTAGACGTTAGTCGTCTAATTTTTGCTTATAATCTGGTTTGTCTGAATAATTTGTAAATTATACTTCTCTGAATAAATAAGATCTTAAAGTAATCTTGCTATAAAAACATTCTTTCATCCAAAATTTAATACATACAGTGAAATCTTAGGTTCGAAATTTGTCAAGCAGTGACAGACATTTATCATGTAATCTTGCGCAATTTGTCTACCTTCCACGTTCAAATTTTATCTAGATGTAATGATGTTTATTTATAATCTTGTTTGTTTGAATAATTTGCAATTCATATTTTTTTGTGTAAGCAAGAATTTAAAATAATCGTACTATTGAAGCTTTACAGTTACCAGCCAAAATGTAATGCGTGTTTTTAAAATTTATCAAGGAGTGAGAGATATTTATTATTTAACAATGTGCAATCTGTCTTATTTACATATATTTCATCTCTAAAACGCTATTTCTTAAATGACCATGGACGTTCAATTTTTGTTTATAATCTTGTTTGTTTGAATACTTTGCAATTCGTATTTCTTTGAGTAAACAAGATCCTAAAACAATCTTGCTTTCAAAACTTTATTAATAACCACCCGAAATTTAATATACGTCAAAACCTTGTTTCAGAATTTGTCGTAAAATGAGAGACAATTATTACGTAACCATGCAGAAGCTTTATTCTTTCCACGTACTTCTATTTATAGACATTTCATTTTTACTTAAAATCTTATTTGTTTGAATAATTCGCAATTTA
Source organism: Maratus speculifer (assembly GCA_964019185.1). Classification (NCBI taxonomy): domain Eukaryota; kingdom Metazoa; phylum Arthropoda; class Arachnida; order Araneae; family Salticidae; genus Maratus; species Maratus speculifer. The sequence continues at coordinate 190,040 of CAXHSM010000033.1, forward strand.
TATTTCCTTTGAGCAAACAATATCATAAAACAAATTTGCCTGTTTATTTTTTTATTTTTATTTTTTTTTTTTAAAGTTACGATCCAATATTTAATACAATAAATTCATGAAGAAGATATTAACAATTCGTCCTAAAGTACGCAACATAGCCAGGTACAAAACGTCTTCTTTCCACGCGCTATTATCTCTAGATGTGTAATTTTTATTTTTAATCTTGTTTGTTTGAATAATTTGCAATTTATATTTCTTTGAGCAAACGATATCACAGATTAAACTTGCTAGGTTTTAAAGTTACGATCCAACATTTAATACAATTAATTTCAAGAAGATATTAATAATTCGTCCAAGAGTACGCATCATCTATTTATGTATAGCTATACGCAAAATGTCTTCTTTTTATACGTGACGTCTAATTTTTGTTCATAATCTTGTTCGTTTGAATAATTTACAATTTATATTTCTCAAGATTTTAAAACATTCTTGCTGTGAAAGCTTTATAGTTACCATCCAAAATTTAATACTTAATTCCTGTCTTAGGTTCGAAATAGTGAGAGAGACTTATTATGTAATCTTCTACAATCTTTCTTCTTTCTACGTACTTTTATCTGTAGACATTTCACTTTTCTATATAATCTTGTTTGTTTGAATAATTTACAATTTATATTTCTTTGAGCACACAATATCATGAAACAAAATTGCTAGTTTTTAAAGTTACAATCCAACATTTAATACAATCAAATTCAAGACGATATTAACAAATCTTTCTAAAGTACGCAATATCTATTTATGCAACCATGCACAAAATGTCTTCTTTCCACGTGCTTTTAATTCTAGATGCGTAATTATTGTTTATAATCCAGTTTGTTTGAATAATTTGCAATTTATATTTCTTTGAGCAAACAATATCGGAAAATAAATTTGCTAGTTTTTTAGATTACAATCCAACATTTATTACAAGAAATTCAAGAAAATACAAACAGTTCGTCCAAAAGTACGCAACATTTATTTATCTAAACATGCACAAAATGTCTTCTTTCTATGTGTTTTTATTTCTAGACGCGTAATTTTTGTTTATTATCTTGTTTGTTTGAATAATTTACTATTTATATTTCTCAAGAACTTAAAATATTCTTGTCAAATCCTTATATAGTTACCAACCAAAATTTAATACTCAATTCATGTCTTAGGTTCGAAAAAGTGAGAGACGTTTATAACGTAATCTTATACAATCGGTCTTCTTTCCACGTATACTTTCATATCTCGAAGTTTAATTTCAATTCGCAATCTTGTTGTTTGAATAATTTGCAATTTATATTTCTTTGAGTAAACAAAATCATAAAATAAACTTGTTAGTTTTTTAAGTTGTAGTCCAACATTTATTACAACTAATTCAAAAATATATTAAGAATTCGTCCTAAAATACATAACATTTATTTATGTATCCACACACAAAATGCCTTGTTTCCACGTGGTTTTATCTCAAGACACGTAATTTTTGTTTACAATCTTGTTTGTTTGAATAATTCGCAATTTATATTTCCTTGAATAAACAAGATCCTAAAACATTCTTTCTGTGAAATCTTTATAGTTAAATGCAAAATTTAATACTCAATTCATGTCTTAGGTTCGAAATTGTGAGAGAACATTTATTACGTAATCTTGCACAATCTGTCTTCTTTCCACGTGCTTTTATCTCTAGACGTGTAATTTTTTTTTATAATTGTGTTTGTTTGAATTATTTGCAATTTATATTCCTCTGAATAAACAAGATCTTAAAACATTCTTGCTATGGAACTTTATAGTTACCATCCAATATTTATCACTCAATTCATGTCTTAAGTTCGAAATAGTGAGAGACATTCATTACATAATATTGCACAATCTGTCTTCTTTCTACGTGCTTTTATCCCAAGACGTGTAAGTTTTGTTTATAATCTTGTTTGTTTCAATAATTTGCAATTTATATTTCTCTGAATAAACAAAGATCTTAAAGCATTCTTGCAATGAAAGCTTTATAGTTACAATCCAAAATTTAAGACTCAATTCATCTCTAAGGTATTCGAAATAGTGAGAGACATTTATTATATAATCTTGCGCAATCTATCTTCTTTCCTCGTGCTTTTATCTCTTAGACGTGTAATTTTTGTTTATAATCTTGTTTGCTTGAATAATTTGCAATTTATATTTCTCTGAACAAATAATATCATAAAATAAAGTTGCTAGTTTTTTAAGTTACAGTCAAATTTAAAAAAAATATTAACACTTCATTCTAAAGTACGCAACATCTATTTCTGTATAGCCATGCAGAAAACGTCTTCCTTCCATGTGCTTTTATCTCTTAGACATGTAATTTTTGTTTATAATCTTGATTATTTAAATAATTTGTAATTTATATTTCTCAAGAACTTAAAACTTCTTGTGAAAGCCTTATAGTTACCAGCCAAAATGTAATACTCAATTCGTGTCTTAGGTTCGAAATAGAGAGAGACATTTATTACGTAACCATGCACAATCTGTCTTCTTTCCACGTGTTTTCATCTCTAGATGTTTAATTTCAATTCGTAGTGTTGTTTGTTTGAATAAACAACAGATTTCAAATAATAGTCGCGATGGGCAGACGGAGGCAAGAATAAACAGTGCGGAAGACGCATATTGTACGATCTAATAAAAATTCAGATATTTCTATCTGAACCGATGTCTAGACACTTTATTATTCATTTATTCGAAAATATTCAATAGCGGAGTAAAACGGGGAGTAAAAGAGGGTAAAACACGTTAAAACGATTATACCTTTAGTACTTGTACATATAATGCGACTGGTATAGAGAGAATTCAGTTTCGGTTAATAGAGCTGTGTGTTTTTGTGCTATGGTCTGGGATGTTATCAATAAAGGCTATAGCTTCGCCATTTTCGATGTGGTTGTTAATTTAAAAGAAAATCTTAAATTGTTAAATTTGTTAAAAATGACTTTTAAAAATACATATTAAAGGAAAATATTTGCTAAAGTGAAATGGAATTTGATGTAAAATAATTCAGCCTACTTATACCTTATAACAAGACACTGCAAGGCACTTAAGAAACCAAGCATTTTTCAAAGTGTCCAAAAATAAATATACATATATAGTTTTAATGGGCTGTTTAATAGCCTCTGCTTATCAATGTTCTGTAAACAATCAAAACTTATTTGGGTTCAAAAATCTTCTAAATATTCTTGAATTTTCTTTTTAAAAATTTTATTACATACTTAGAATTATAGAATAAAGAAATATTGAATTCAAATTATTTACATACTATGTACAAAATGTATAATATGTACAAAATATAAATGCTTTTACCTTGATAATTTTTGATCATCATACTAAAAACTGGAAAGATGATCCTTTATGCATTTCTGCGTGCCTTTTCATAAAATTAACATAATTCTTCAATAAAACTCAAGACACGCACGACAAACAAAAAATATAAACATTCTCTCTAAAAAAAATTCTTTTACATTCCATCAAAAATTGCTGCCAACTTTTTTATCTAAACTTTTAACTCATCTCGTAAGATAAAAAATATAAAAAGCAAAGCAGACGAAAAAACAGCTTCGCTTCCATAGCAACGAGTCGCGTCTTATAAATAAATTAAATATCACAATAACAAATTTGCAAACGATTTTCTGTGAATAAACAGATATATTAATTTATCAATTCCTAACATACTCCCACCTTTAATTTAGGCGGAAGCCAAATTAAACTTAAGATCACTTTTGATCAAATTAAACACTAATTCAAAACAAAAAATATAAAAATAAATAAAGATAATAACTAAGCAATAATAAAATAATAATGAAACATTTAGAGTTCTAGAAAAGTCATTTCAGGATTCTAGAAAAGTCATTTCAGAGTTCTAGAAAAATCAGTTCAGAGTTCTAGAAAAAGTCTTTTCCCAGGTCTATTATTTACTGTTGCTTCGACATCAGAGAGGACAGTCGAAAAGTTTCAAAAGTTAGAATTGAAGCACCGAGTGTTCTGATTAAGGGAATTCTTAACACATATAAACAGACGCTCCCACCATCCACCAAGCTGCTGCTGGAGGGATGAACTTCCATTTAAGAGGAGACAGTTCTTTCGAAGAAACCATGGCCTTCCAATCCTGCATATAAATCTTCGAAATGATTGAATGAATCCTTCCGTTGAGAGACTGGATACAAGTTCCAAATGTATTGCCCTATATACTGCACATGTAAAAAGTACAACCCAAACTTTGGATCTTTGCTTTACGAAAAGAGGGCCAAAAAGATCAGCTCCAACAACTTCAAAAACTTTGGAATCTCTGACTCGATCTAGAGGTAGGTGGATTGGAGGTGTAGTATATGGTTTTGCAGAGTATCTTTTGCATCTGTAACACTTAGACAATTGACTTCTAATGCTGCGTCTAGAAGAAATTAGCCAATATTTTTCTCTTAAAATGGATCCAACTGTTTGAAGTCTAGCATGACAATTCTTTAAATGACATTCCTGAATCAGACAATTCACTACATGATGTTTCGATGGTAATAAAATTGGATATCTGAAAGAAAACTCGTCATCTCGCTCTAATATCTTTGTTTTTACTCTTAACAAACCTTCTTGATCTTTCATAACCTTTAATCCTTTTATTGCATCAGTAGTATTACCAAAACTTTCAGATTGTATTATTGACCAGAGCGACCTTTCCGCATCTTCTTTTTCTTCAATTGACAATTCTGATGGAAAACATATATTTCTGTTTCTGCACTTCATTATGAATCTCTTCACCCAACATACGACATTAATAAATCTACCAAATTTTGAAATTCTACTATATATCATAAATTCATGTGAATTAGAACATAAAAGAGTAGGTACTGAAGTTTTCTTCTTTTCCATCATTACTAATTCTTCGTTGGGGCTTGTTTCTGAATGTGGCCAATTTTCTTCTGATAACTTCAACCATTCTGGTCCCTCCCACCATCTCATCTTCAGCAGCTGTTTAGGACTACATCCGCGAGAAGGTAGATCAGCAGGGTTGAGATGACCAGGTACGAAGTTCCACTGTTGAGATTCGGAAAATTTACAAATTTCTCTAACTCTATTGCCTACAAACGTTCCCCATTGATCATTTCTTCGAATCCAAGCGAGAGCAGTCGAAGAGTCGGTCCAATACTTTACTGGTATGGAAATACAATTAAAGGCTTTCAAAACAAATTTAGTCAACCTTATTCCTAAAATACAAGCAAGAAGCTCTAAACGTGGTATGGTTATATTTTTCTTTGGTGCAAGACGAGACTTAGCTCCTAAAAGTTGTACAAAGACTGCGTCTTTATCTTCACAACGTAAGAAAACTGCTGTTGCATAAGCTCTGGTACTTGCATCACAAAATGTATGAATAGACCATTTTTCTTTACAACCATAGCCTACACGTCTATTTATCTTCACGTCATTTAAATACTTGAGTTCGCTATACCATTTTTGAAAATTATTCCGGATTTCTTCTGGAAGTGGAGCATCCCAATCTAATTTCGTCGACCAGGCGTCTTGAATTATCAGTTTGGCTGGCAACAATGCTGGGGCTAAAAATCCTATTGGATCGAAGATCCCTTGGGTTACAGCTAATATCTTTCTTTTCGACAGATTTTCTATCTCATCACTAAATTTATAAGCGATCTTCAAACTATCTTCCATTGTGTCCCACTTCAACCCTAAAACCGGAACTATCGTTGTTACATTTTTGCTGAGCACCTTCTTTTCGTTAAGGAAACTGCTGTCTTCACTTTTAATTGGTCCGAATTCCCACATTCTTAATTCCATTTTCGCATCAGCCATGATTTCTGTAGATTTTGAAATAAAATTTTCTAGTTCAGGCACATTGTCGACTGAAGTAACGCAGTTATCTATATAGTATGATTTCATAAGCTTCTCAGCTATCTGTTTGTTTTCTTCATCAACATTACTCAAATGATATCTTATAACTGCACCTAGCAAAAATGGGCTACAAGTTGCTCCAAAAACTACTCTATTGTGTTGATAAACTTGAAATTCGTCAGGACTCTTCCACCATAAAAATCGCAAGAAATGCCGATCTGATTCTTTGACTTCAATTTGAAGAAATGCTCTTCTTATATCGGCTACTACCCCAATAGCTTTCTCACGAAATCTTATTAACACTGCAGGAATTTGTTCGATGAGGTTTGGTCCTTTAAAGAGGCAATCATTTAAAGAAGGAGACCTCCCTACCTTACACGATGCATCAAAAACTGGTCGAACACTTGTAGTAAGACTATCTGGTTTGATGACGGGATGATGAGGTAAAAAATGTCCTGGAATCTTGAGTGCTTCATCTGGTACTTTACTTATAACGCCTTCTTCTTCCCATTCATAGAAAACTTTAGCATATTCTTCAAACATTTTCATTGATTTTAATTTCTTTGTTGAATTTATCAATCTTCGTTCAGCTATGTGTCTATTTGAGGGAATCTCACGTTTGCCGTTAATCCAAGGAAGACCTACAATATAGCGACCTTCTATATTTCTATCAACTTCTTTTATAAAATTATCATGAGCGAGTTCTTCTTCTTCTGCTTTAGACAAAGTTTGACAGGGATCTGTTATACCAATTGTCTCTAACTTCCATAATTCTGGAATCTTCATATCTTTTAAAGCTAGGTTCGTGATAAACATATTTCCATAATTTAGGCAAGACTGTGATGTACTTTCTAAACGACCACAAAGTGTCCATCCAAACTTTGTCTCTATTGCTGTAAGACCGCTCTTTAACTGTTTTACTCGACCTGTAAGAAGTTGTCCGTAGTAATCGCTTCCAATCAAAATTTCAATTTTTGGACTTCCTGCTCCTAAATCTGTGATCCATAGTTTATTTTGTTTAAGCTCTTTAATTACTGATTCTTTTGGTATCCGAGGAATATAGTTACAAATTATATCTTGATCCAAAAGTTCTAAGACTTCTTTCGTTTGTTTCTGTCTATCAGAAGAACTTAACTCAACTTGGAATTTATTGTGAGATTTAGCTTCTGTTTGCGTACCACCAAACAAAGTGTGTACAATAGCTTCAGAAGAAATGGGATGTAAACCTAACTCTTCAGCTGTACCTTTTAAAATATAGCTCTTTTGCGACCCACAATCAAGTAACGCTCGTACTTTCTTTGTTATTCGACCTTTAATAACTATTTCTAAAGTCATAAGGGCTACTTCAGCAGAACACTGCTTACTTGCTATGGTGCTTTGAATAACTTCTGGGGTCTTAACTGTATTTTCTGGTTCTTTACACATTGAAATTTCAGGGCATAATAACTCGGTATGGGGTTTAGAGCAAACGTGGCAACGAATAAAAACTTTGCAAACTTTAGCGTGGTGACCAAAACGAAGACATTTTAAACAGCAATTTTTATTCTTAATTTTGGCCTTCCGTTCATTAAAGGAAAGAGATCTAGCCCTAACACAGTCCTTGCTTTCATGAGATTTACTGCAAAATAAACAAAGGCGTTCTTTTGCGCTAAATAGCCCTGCTGCAGTAGGTATTTTACTTTCTGCTTTTCTTAATTTTTCTTTAGGTTTGTCTTTAAAGCCCAGCTCTATAAAACTCGATTTGGCTAATTTGAATCTTTCCTCGTTTGCAACTTCTTGTTTCAGAAATTCCATCAAACTTACTATATTTGCTTTTGTTGACAATGCATTATTATTACTAACAGTGTTTGATGTGATTGAAATATTATATCGCTGCCATGCTTTTAATACATCTTCCGATAAGCTAGATTCTATCATGGGATAGAGCCACGCCGAATTGCTTTCTAAACTTAAACCCATTGATTCTAACGATCTTAAATATGCCTCGACTTTCGTGAATAAATCTGATAAGGGAAGCTTATCTTTGCCGTGCGCCTGTACATTAGCTACAATCAATTTTAGGAATTCTCTAACGTACACTTCTATTAGTAAATCTTTATTTCCAAAACGCTCTTGAAATGCCTCGACAGCTTTGGGGTAATTAACTGCGGTCATTGGATAGCTCTCTAACAAGCGCCTGGCACTGGTTCCAGGTTCTACCGATTGGATAAGATACTGAAATTTGTCACTATTATCCAAATCTATGTCTTCATGAATTTTCTGAAACTGAGACCAAAATGAAAGATAATTTATTAACTGCGAATCGAATGGCTTAATATTTAGTTTAGGTAATTTATAATGCTTTGATTTGGAATAACCGTGATCTGTGCTTTTTTCACTATCATCTTGATTACGTTTATTTGTACCCAATGCTTCGCTAACTTTACGCTTAATGGTAATAAATTGATCTGAATAACTTTCATTTTCCACTACTTCATTTTCAATAGCCTCTTCATCGCATTTATCATCATCTAACATGAGTTCAATTATAGCTTCATCAATAGCTTTAATTTCATGAATCAAATTTTCTAATTTACTAAAACCGTCTAAAATTTTGTCCTTATCTAATGACTCGCTGTTAATTTCTTCATTCAAAACATTTAAAGTTCTGGTAAATGACGAACGTAGTGGTGTACGCTTTTTCTTTAGCTTATTCATCTTAGAAAAATTAAGTAGTAATGCACAGCTTATGAAAACACTATACGCTATAAAAACAATTCAATATCTCAACAGTATTATTCAAATGTCCGTGCTCGGGGCGCCAGTTTTGTTCTGTAAACAATCAAAACTTATTTGGGTTCAAAAATCTTCTAAATATTCTTGAATTTTCTTTTTAAAAATTTTATTACATACTTAGAATTATAGAATAAAGAAATATTGAATTCAAATTATTTACATACTATGTACAAAATGTATAATATGTACAAAATATAAATGCTTTTACCTTGATAATTTTTGATCATCATACTAAAAACTGGAAAGATGATCCTTTATGCATTTCTGCGTGCCTTTTCATAAAATTAACATAATTCTTCAATAAAACTCAAGACACGCACGACAAACAAAAAATATAAACATTCTCTCTAAAAAAAATTCTTTTACATTCCATCAAAAATTGATGCCAACTTTTTTATCTAAACTTTTAACTCATCTCGTAAGATAAAAAATATAAAAAGCAAAGCAGACGAAAAAACAGCTTCGCTTCCATAGCAACGAGTCGCGTCTTATAAATAAATTAAATATCACAATAACAAATTTGCAAACGATTTTCTGTGAATAAACAGATATATTAATTTATCAATTCCTAACAATCAACCAGGAGAAGACCCTTTAATTGCCTTCTAGGAGGACTTAAAGGAATCGACTGGGAGCAGAGACTTAATGTCCAATCCGCACCTTCCATCGGTACAGCCTGTTAGTACTCTTGTCTAGTGCAAGGGGAACGAACGCGGATGGGCTTCCTCCAACCCGCTTGGCCAGCGTGGAGGGATTTGGCCACAACCCCCCTTATTTTACCATGAATTCACAAAACAAATCACGGCCCTCAGTTCCCGGTAGTCTGCATGTTCCTGGTTACGGCAGCGATCAGACAGACATGAAGACAGAGGGTGCTAAGAATCACCGGGCTAGGCTTGGCTGCCATAAGTTGATGACCTTGGCTACGTACAATGGACGATCCCTATCTTCTGAAAACCTTTTACAGGAACTTGAAGAAGAGTTAGATAAGATCAACTGGGACATTTTAGGATTATGTGAAGTAAGAAGAAAAGGCGAAGAAAAGATTGATCTTGCCAGCGGACATGTTTTATACTACAGAGGTACAGAAGATGGAAGAACAAGTGGTGTAGGATTTCTGATTCATAAAAGGTGGAAGAATCACATTGTAGAATATGATAGTGCATCAGATAGAGTTGCAAGATTAGTAATACAAGTGTCCAAAAGATACAAGCTGCAAATTACCCAAGTTTATGCACCAACAATAAGTTATTCTGATGAAGAAATTGAAGATTTTTATGAAGAAGTAGCTTCAATGCATCAAAAGGGAAATTGCTACATAAAATTAATAATGGGAGATTGGAATGCTAGAATTGGAGAGAAGAAGAAAGGTGAATTATCTGTAGGAAATCATGGATATGGTATGCGAGATGAAAGAAGAAACAGATTGATTGAGTTTGCAGAATGTGAACAGATGTATATCATGAATTCATTTTTCAAGAAAAAGCCACAAAGAAAATGGACATGGCGTTGTGCAAATGGCTCAACAAGTGAAATCGACTACATCTTGACCAACAAAAAGTATCTTATTCAGGACTGCAGCGTTCTCAATAACTTCAATACAGGAAGCGATCACAGATTGGTTAGATGCAAACTGCTGTTAAATACTAAAGTGGAAAGAATGAAGCTTTTGCTACACTCAAAGAAATCAATCGATATTATAAACCTCCGGAAACATAAAGAAGAATTTCATTTGGAACTTCAAAACCGTTTCCAAGTGCTTCAATCAACTTTAGAAGAAGAGCAAGATGTTACTATAGTGAACAAGAAGCTAACTAGTACTCTACAAGAAATTGCTAAGAAGATAGCCGGTGATGCGCAAGTAAAACAGACAAAGAAAATAACGGAAGAAACAAGAAGATTGATGAAAAAACGCAGAGAATTTAAAATGAAGAAAAATGATCCTAAATCAAGAGTTGAATATACTGAATTATGTAAAACAGTAAGAAAATGCGTTACAGAAGATATCAGAAAATTTAACTGTGATCTTGTTAAAAAAGTTCTGGAAGATAACAAAAGTTTAAAATCAGCTAAGAGCAAGTTATGTGTTGGAAGAAAAGGTATTTTTGCGCTGAAGAGAGCAGATGGAACAATCACCAAAATCAGCAACGAAATAGTTCACATTGTTGAAAAGTTCTATAATGATCTATATAAATGTGAAGATCAGAGGGAAATCAACGTACACGATCAACGAGAAATCTTAACAGAAACTGAAGAGATAATCCCAGTGATGACAGATGAAGTTTTACAAGCTATTAGATTTATGAAAAAAGGTAAATGCCCTGGAGAAGATGGAATTACAATTGACCTTATCAAAGAAGCAGGAGAAGAATTTCCAAAAATGCTATCCTTACTGTTTTCCAAATGTCTCAAAAGGTCAGATGTACCAGAAGATTGGAATAATGCTGTGATGGTACTACTTTATAAGAAAGGAGAGAAGGAAAACATTAAAAATTACCGTCCGATCAGCTTACTGTCCGTGATTTATAAAATTTTCACCAAAGTTTTAACGACAAGACTTGAATCAGCTCTGGACTCAGCTCAACCTAGAGAACAAGCAGGATTCCGAAGTGGATTCAGCACAATGGATCATATCCAAACAGTAAGGGAACTCATAGAAAAGCATAAAGAATATAATTTACCTCTCTGCCTTGCCTTTATTGATTATGAAAAAGCTTTTGATTCCGTCTACACATCAGCAGTAGTAGATTCTCTGGAGGACATTGGTATAGACAAACCTTACATCAATATCATAAAGAAGATTTACAAGAAAGCAACAGCAACCATCCGTTTAGATAAAGGAAAAGCGAAGATCAAGCTCGGAAGAGGAGTAAGACAAGGAGACACAATTTCACCCAAACTTTTTAATGCTGTCTTAGAAAATATCTTCAAGAAGCTGGATTGGGAAAACAAAGGGATTAGAATAAATGAAGAATTTTTAAGTCATCTCCGGTTCGCTGACGACATTGTAATTTTCAGTAACAGTCCTGAAGAATTGGAAATTATGCTAAAAGATCTTGCAGAAGCTAGCATCAATGTAGGATTAAAAATAAATTTAGAAAAGACTAAGGTGATGTTTAATTCATTTACATCAAAAAAGAAAATTGTCTACAAGAACACTGAGATTAAAGAAGTGCAAAGTTATGTGTACCTAGGACAGGAAATTTCATCGGATAATAGTATCTTGAATGAAATCAATAGAAGAATAAGAAATGGGTGGAGTGCTTTCGGGAAGAACAGTATTATTCTGAAGAGTAATATGCCTCTTTGTTTGAAAAGAAAAGTTTTTAATCAATGTATTTTACTTGCATTAACCTACGGAGCAGAGACATGGACGCTAACAAAACGGATGATACAAAGATTACAAACAACACGGAGAAGCATGGAAAGATGTATGCTAGGCATAACTAGAAGAGACAGAAAGAGGATAACCTGGATAAGAAATCAAACAAAAGTTTTTGACATCCTTGAAAGAATAAAGCAGCTAAAATGGAAATGGGCTGGGCACATTGCAAGAAGACAAGACAATAGATGGAGCACAAATATACTACAGTGGTATCCCAGAGATGTAAAACGACCAAGAAGACGACCACAAGTAAGATGGAGTGACGAAATTAGAAAAGTGGCTGGTGTAAATTGGATGACGAAAGCACTAGACAGAAAACTTTGGAAAAATCTGGGGGAGACCTACATCCAGCAGTGGATCGAAAACGGTTGATGATGATGATGATGATGATGATATAGTTTTAATTTAAGACTCCACTCGACTCGCTCAAAAAGACGCGGATGATAATGTAAAGTCTATGGGGGGCGATATTTTCAAATATCTCGCTCAAATTTTAATATTTTTACTTTTTTTTTTCATAGGATAGTTGAGGACGATCTACAACCAGGTTAATTTTTATTTTTTCAATTTTGGTTTTATTTCTTTACAATCATTATAGTTTCAATTTGAAAACCGGTTTCCAAAAATAAAAGTTTTTTTTTTTTTTTTTTTTTTTTTTTTTTTTAAATTTGAATCTAAAAGCGAAAAAGTAAAAACTTGTCCTGTTGTAGATCGTCTTCAACTATCCTATCAAAAAAAAAAAAAAAAAAAAAAAAAAAAAAAAAAAAGAGAGAAAATATTAAAATTTGAGCAAGATATTTGAAAATAACGTTCCCATAGACTTAACATTATCATTTGGGCCTTTTAGAGCGAGTCCAGTGGTCTCTTAAGATGACTCTATTCTTCGTTCTGCAAAAAGTGACGAAAATATCGATTTTCTAATTTTTTGCTTAAAGTATCCTATATTATCCTTAGTATATTCTGATGAAGTTTCATAAAGATCCAAGTATTATAAATACAGTCTAAAAGGATTTTAATGCATAGCTGTTCCTTTAAATGCCATAATCCAATTTATTTAAAAGGGGGGAGGGGAGTTTCTCAGTTTAAGATTTTTTCTAGGAATAGGCGTGTTTAAAGCGATAAAACTTTTAAGTATATTGTTCAATTGACTCCAATTATTTATTTTTACTTTTATTTTTTATTTTATTTTTGTAGGGGGAGGGTTTTTATAACTTATTTTTTAAAACTAAGTATCGGATTTACAATAAAATAAAAAGATTTTATCATATTTTTTACACACAAAAATGTAAAATAAATTCAGTTTTTACTGTATTTTGTACGTATTTGCATATATTATGTTTTTTTTCGCCCAAAATAATTAACTTGCGATCCGATACTAAAAATTATACAGTACACCTCTCTGAATAATTTTTTAAAAAAAATTAGCTCAAGATGTTCGAGATTGTACGAGAAAATACATTTTAAAATTTATTTACTTTTTTTAAGTAATAAAAATAATGATAATGATAATAATTCTTTTGAAAATTTCCAAGGAAATCGAATAATTTCTGATATCATTTTCTTCATTGAATCCTTTATTATTATGCCATAAAATGCGCTCAAAATACCTTTTTTTAAAGTTCATATTGTACCGAATCCTCTCAACATCTATTTACTATAAAATATGTGTGGAGAAAAGTGTAGATAACCAGTCCGGTTACGAACCATTGTGGTCAGCGAATCAATCGCTGCTAAACGCCACGTTAGGCTTAATGGAAAACATATACTAATATATGACTGCTGAATTATAATTTCTTCTACTTGAAATAATATTTGTGCCGCATATTTTCATATGCCTTACATTTATTTTCATATAAAATATGTATGTCATATCTAATTACAATACATTAAGTTCCAAATTGAAAGTCCCGCGTCCACTACGCTTGGCTTGGAAAAATTTCTCTTTATTTTATGGGCTTCAACTTTTGTTTTGGCGCCATCTATCGGCATCAATATAAATTAAAGAAATTTAATTTGAAATTAAAGCCCCCCCCCCCAAAAAAAAAAATGCAGGGAGGAATAATGTACTTCCAGTTTAATTTCCAACATTTCCGTGATATAATTTAAAAATATCATTCAATAGGTATAAAGAAAATAAATATATTTATTATGATTTCTTTGTATATTTTAAATTTAGTTTTTTAATTCATTAAGAGGTTAACATTTATCAGCTTATTATTATTTTTTTAATTTTGTTTTATATTATATAAAGTAATTTTGGTTTTCATCAATACGGAATGAATTTTTAAAGTTACATAGCTAAAGGTTAAAATGTGCTTTTCTACAATACAAAACTTTGAATAATAAAATCCTTGTTCTATTTATTTGGATGAAGTCTTAAGAAAATGAAACGCAGGTCAAAATTCCGCCATTTTTGACGGGAATTATATGCTTGTCTTATTTTAAAATTTGCTTCTTTAGAAGCATTTTAAAGGAATTTGAAAGGATTTTAAAGCATTTGAAGCATTTTAAAGGAACATACAAAAATTCTCTTTAGGAAGAAAATTATATCTAAAATAGTTTGATCTCTTTTTATATAATCATGGTACAGTTTGATTTTTTTTTATAGGCTCTTTTTATATTCCTTAAAAACCATTATTTATATGTATTCACTATATTTTATTTACGGTGGATAAATTTTCAAAGTGACAAAAGCAGTCAAATTAACAAGTTTTAAAAGGTGGTGGAAATCTTAGTAAAAACACGTTTTTCCAAAGATAGTAATAACTATAGTAAAAACCAGTAAAATATCATCAAATGGTAAATACCGTCCAACCCTGCTTACGAAACAAGATTCATTTAACAGTATATCAATAGGTAAAACACTACAGGGACAGACACTAAGCAATCTAAAAACATTTAGCATAAAACTGAATAATTCTTAAAAAGCTGAGATTTTCTCTTTTTCATAAGGAAGAGGGGGCAGTAAAATTTAACTTTGAATTAATATATTAATTTCTGGAGTTGAAATAAATATAAAGCGCTCCGAATTCTTTTTAAAAATCTCTTCTTCCACCATGCTAAAAAATGTTACCAGACAATGTATTGAACGGGTACTTTATTATTCATTTATTCGAAAATATTCACAAGCGCAGTAAAAATGGGAGTGAAGAGGATAAAACACGCTAAAACAATTATACTTTTTGTACTTGAATGTGTAATAATGTGTAACAGAAGATATTTCGATTTATGTTAATAGACTTACAATTTGTTGCATTGTCTGGAATTATTATTGGAGAAGATTATAGGCTTCTGACTTTATGATTGCTAAATGTTTTTTAATCTTCATTTAAAATGAAATAATATGCTATTCGTTAATGAGTCTTGATTAATTGTTTTTTAAAAATATAAATTATAAAAATATGTGCTTGGAAAGATTAACGTTATTTATTGATTTATTTAATCGAAATGGAAAGAATTTGAGTTAGGTTAAGAAAATATCATTGATATAACAAGTAAAAAATATACCTATTGTACTTGCATGTCCAGTAAATGTGTGATAGAAGCTAATTTTATCTATTAAGGGGGCTCAGGGGTTGAAAACTTTTCAAAAAATCGATTTTTTTATGATCTACTTTGATTATTCAATTAATTCTTAACTCAATGCAAAAAACCGCATAAAAATATTATCATTTTTAACGGAGTTATAAGCATTTATGTATCAATACTTACATAGCCGCATCCATATAATTTCAACTTTAAGTCGTGTTTTCTCAAAACTTGATTTTTGACGACTAACACCAAGATTTAAAAAAAAAAAACTATTTGACAAAATGGCTTAATTTTTTTTTTTTTTTTTTTTTTTTTTTTTTTTGCATGCATATAACATTATAATCTAGATTATGAATTAAGGATATAACTATCACTTAATAAAAACAGTATTAAAAAATCTCTCAAAGTTGAAAATTTAAAAAACCCAAAAAAATAACAAACCCTAAACTTTTTTTGCATTAAAAATACTCAAAATATTAAACTATCTAAAATATATTAATTCATAATCTAGATCAGGGCTGTCCAACCTTTCACCAAGCAGGGGCGCATTTCAGCTCATTGTAAACAATGAAGGGCGCCATTAATAACAGGGTTCAGAACATGCTAAGAAAATTATTTCACTGTATTAGCAGTGATACACATGCATAAATGCATTTCGCAGCAGATGACATAAGACACCTATGAATATGAAGCTCCATGTAAAAAAAGAAGAAAAAAATCGTTCAGAATAGCATAAAAACGGAGTAAATTTCAAATCGTATATTTCTCTAAGAGACTATCTAAAAAATTTTTGAATTACGAGTAGCCAAAAAATTAAAACCCGTCGATTATTAAAACAAAGTGGTAATCAGAGACATTGTTACGGTTTTTTGGGGGACACAAAAAAACTTCTTGATTTATTTTGGAGGTGCAAATTTGCATTATGAATAGTTTAGAAACGAAGACAGGCATGATACTGTGATCAGGGGCCTGCAAAGAGAAAACTCCGCCCAGAGAAAATTTTCAATTTGGTACCCCCTCCTCCAATTTTTCCTTGTGACAGGCCAAAAATGACGTTGGCAGTATAAATTTGGCGCCCCTTAAATTTTCGTGCCCGGAGCGATCACCCCCTTCGCCCCCTAACCCCCCCCCTTTTGCACGCCGCTGATTCTGATGAATCCACTTTTGGTTCCACTGGAAGAGTACTCATTGATGGAAGTAGTTTCGCACGATTTTATAGTTTTTTAAAAATAAAAGGATTAAAATTACTTAATTTCCAAAATCTGGGGGAGAAAATGACATTCTTTCTCCAGTGTTATGAATCAGCTAATGGACCAGTGAAATAATATCAATAACGACAACAAAAAAAAACTGAACATTCATGCAAAGTGATGGGTGTGGACGTTTATTTTTCTGCATTTTACTTCTTAATCTATTTTAAAAAGTTATTACCAACTTTTATTAATTCCTATGGTCATAATTTCTGATGCGTAAATTTTTGATGCGCAAAATACATTTTCAGAGGTTTTTAAAACATCTCTCCAGAAAATATTAAAGATTTTAAATAAAGCATCCTTTAAAAGGGAATTTTATTTTTAAAAAGTGCTAGTAATAGGAATCTTTCGAAAGGGCGCCAAGAAAATGTGCAAAGGGCGCCATGGCTCCCGCGGGCGCCGCGTTGGACAGCCCTGATCTAGATAATAATGTTATATGCATGCATGCAAAAAAAAAAAAAAAAAAAAAAAAAAAAAAAGCCATTTTATCAAATAGTTTTTTTAAGCTTGGTGTTAGTCAACAAAAATCAAGTTTTGAGAAAACGCGACTTAAAGTTGAAATTATATGGATGAGGCTATGAAAGAGTTGATACATAAATGCTTATAACTCCGTTAAAAATGCAAATATTTTTATGCGGTTTTTTGCATTGAGTTAAGAATTATAGAATAATCAAATTAGATCATAAAAAAATCGATTTTTTGAAAAGTTTTCAACCCCTGAGCCCCCTTAAACCATTAACTCTTTGAAGAAGGGTGTCATATTATTTATATCACTTAATTTTAATCCCCCTATGCTGTAACTGCATCAAAATTTCGGAATAATGTGCATGAAAAAAAAAAATGTAAAGTATTGCCTGATGCATTTATTTTAACATTAATTTGATAAAGAAAGTAATAAATAAATAAATAAAAATAATGAAATTAATGTAATAATAATAGTAACGGTAAATAAATAAAAATAACAATAACATTAATAGTTATTAATAATATTAATAATTAATCAATAAAGTTATTATATTTAATTTAATAAGTTTAATTACTTAGTTTAATATTAATTTCATAATGAAATTCTCGTGCCATTTAATCTGTTCAATATTTTTGTAATAGAAACATCTTGCCTTTGAGAATTAATCGCCAAAACTGTAAGACAGGAATGTCCAACTCGACGCCATTTGGAGGATTTCTTGGCCCATTTTTGAATGTTTCTTGTTTATATCCTTATATATACAGGGTGTTTAAAAAATGACCGGTATATTTGACAAATCAATAAAAATTAAACGGGCAGCAATAGAAATACACCATTTGTTGCAATATGCTTGAGACAACAGTAAATTTTCAGGCAGAAAAACTTTCGAAATAGCTACAATTTTCAACAACAGATGCCGCTGTAGGCGATTTGAAAGATATAGACGAAAACGGAGTCTGTGAGTTCGCCATTTTGAAAGTCGACTTTCTGCTATAACATGTGCTGTTCACAGATTGCAAGTTTGCTGTGAAGAAATGGTTTATTCTTTAAAACAGAGGATTTTTGACTTGAAAGACCAGATGCATCGCCACAATCCAGAAACAATTGAACTACTGAAACAGTACATCTCTTCTGCATGTGAAACGCCTGAGACGTTTACAAAGGTTTTTCTAATTTCGTTCAGAGACTACGCCATATTATTACTGTTCATGGTGGATATGTGGAAAATATCATACCTCAGATTTTTCCAGACAGCAGCGCCATCTGTTGTTGAAAATTGTAACTAATTTCGAAAGCTTCTCTGCCTGAAAATTTACTATTGTCCCAAGTATATTGCAACAAACGGTGTATTTCTATCGCTGTCCGTTTAGTTTTTATTGATTTTCCAAATATACCGGACATTTTTGAAAAATTATAGTAACCCTGATTTGTTATTTTATTTTTTGCTATCTTCATTTGAAGTACATTGGTTTGTTTTATACAGTTGCCATTCTGAAAGCAGTGGCAGAAGTATTTATGTGCATGTAACTATATAATATTATATAGCATATGCAGGGTGCATAGGAAAGTCCCTTTAACCTTAAAATATCTGCGAACGGAGAGAGTTACAACTATGCAAGTGAGGTAACAGTATAGTAAAACGACTATGTCCGACCTAATACAAACGACAGACGCACCCATAATGACGAATTTTGGGTGCAATATATTGGAATCAATAAAATACCGTCGAAAACGGAAAGACAGAGCAAATTTTCTAGTTAGAAAGTTTTAGAGCATAAATTAATTAATATGAAACGACATTTAGTGCACCCGGATATTTTTTTTATTTTATGAAATTTCAGCATTATGCGGCACATAAATCTCGTCTTTCACTAAGAAAATCCCAATCTCTTCCGACCAAAACTATGATTAAAAAATGACCAAAACTATAATTTATAATTTCTTTTAATTTTATGAAATTTCGACGTTATGCGGCTCTTAAAGCTCGCCCTTCACTAAGAAAATCCCATTTTTTTTTCTACAAAAACTCTGATTACCAAATGACCAAAAATGAAAAATTATGATTTTTTATTTTTTTAATTTTATGAAATTTCAGAGTTTTGCGTATTTAAAATTCGGTTTTCGATTTTTGGAAAACAATTTTTATTCATTTATGTTAAAAAAGAAAAAAAAAAGCCTCCAACTTATGCATACACAAGAAACAATTAATTAGTATTGTTAAATCAGTTGTTTCCTCATAAACACTGCTAAAAAACTCTTTGCGAAAATTTTAAAGCAAGTGAATCAGAATATAACCTTGAAAATGTACGATAAAATATAATGTAACCGATTTCAAATCAATTCAGATCATATAGCTAAATGCAGCTGCCTCAAATAAAAGTCGGAACATTGTATTTAAAGATCATTTTTTTTTCTTAGCCATATGTAACAATGGTGTATCAATAACCTCCGAAAAAAAAAAAGTCGGAATATTTTTTGATTCACTCTTTTACATTCTGTGCTTTTTGATAAGGGATACTTGTAATTGTATTTCTTTCATTTGTTCTTTCAGTTGTAGAACAGTTGAATAGTTCTGTTTTGACGTTTCCCATAGATCAAAATTCTGGAATCCTAGATACATTTTCTATGAATCAGTTACAGGAAGTGTACTTCAGATGAAGAGAGATAAGTTACCTTCAAGAATTATTAAGTATACTTTTATGCATATATTTTTCTGTAAAGAAATTTCAAAGTACTGACGATCAGCGAGCAATAAAATACTGAAAAATAAAAAGAAATTGCTATAATTTTATAAATGTTCCAATAACGATTTTGTATTTTTTTCTGCCAAAAAATGCTTCTTTTTTTAAATGATATACAGTGTGTTCTAAAATTTACCCAAGGTTCGTACGGGTACCGTTATTTTCCAGGTGAAATACCAGTATTTTTTCAATAAAAAATAAATATAGCTTAAACGAACGAAATTTATCTTACTTAAGAAGTGATTTTCTGTAGGAAAATGCTGGTACCAAACAATTTTCTGATCATGAAATTCCAGGACCTGTACGAACCATGTTACCATACTCCAACTTAAAGAAATTGTTGTCCATGATTTCTTTTTGAAATATTAAATTTTATCGTCTGCTTATCATTGCATAAACTCTTGAGTACACTTTTATGCATGTATTTTTGATGCAATAAAATTTCAAAGTACTGACGATCAGAGATCAATAAAATTACTGAAAAATAAAAATAAATTGCTATCATTTTATAAATATTTCAATAGCTATCCTGTATTTTTTTCTGTTAAAAAATGCTTCTTAT
>CAXHSM010000033.1:210720-238720 GCA_964019185.1 Maratus speculifer
TTTTCTTAAATGATATACGGTGTTTCTTAAAAGTTCCCGTACTCCAATTTTAAGAAATTGTTGTCCATGATTTCTTTTTGAAATATAAAATTTTATCGTTTGCTTATCAATGCAACAACTCTTGAGTATACTTTTATGCATATATTCTTTCTGTGATGAAATTTCAAAGTACTGATGATCAGAGATCAATAAAATACCGAAAAATAAAAAGAAATTACTATAACTTTATAAATGTTTCAATAACTATTTTGTATTATATTTCTGTTATAAAAAATTCTTCTTATTTTAAAATGATATACGGTGTGTCCTAAAAATTCCCATTCTTAAACTTAAAGAAATCATTATTCGTGATTTCTTTTTGAAATATTAAATTGTATCGCCTATATTGCATCAATTTTTGAGTATATTTTCATGCATATATTTTTTATGTAATGAACTTTCAAAGTGTTTTCTCACAAAAAATTAAAAAAATGAGTTATTGTTAGTTTTATGATCTCTGTATTAAATTGCATAGAAATAAACAGCATTTTTAACATTTTTTTTTTCCTATTTTAAACCAATTTTAAAATTTGACGTTTCAATCAGAGTGTTTCCTCCAAAGCCTGCATTCCTTCAAACAGTGATTTTTTCCAGTCTGCTAATCACAGTTGTCCTGGATGGTCACGGGACCCTTGTCATCTGTGGAGTTTGGGGACTGATTGGGATCTTTTGAATACTAAATTCATTAAATGCGTACTTTCGAAACCTACCAAACATTTCACAGTTGAAACGGATTATTTTAGAGAGAAATAAGAGAATTGTTAAGGTAAAAGGCTTCCAGAGTTATATATTTCAAGATCTAAGTGAAGAATCTGGTGCAAATCTTTTGAAAAAGGGAGTTACTGTTGCCCGTGTTCAAAGGATTGTTTTAATATCTCTTTCTCTTAGCCACGCCATATCAGTTGAAAAGAAAAAAGATGTTGACAAACTTTTGAAAATATTGTATGGTGATTAGTGGCAAAATCAACCTAATGATGCCTTAAAATGGTACAACCATATTATCCATGATTTACCAGCCTGTTAGGAAGAAGGGGCGGGGGGGGGGGGGGTGATTATCTAGATGAAGATTTTGATTTTAAAATTTGAAGTCGCCTTTTTAGCAAACAAATATTTATTCAGTAAATATTTAATGACTGTTACAAGGTACCCTAATCTGTCATTTAATTTTATCAATAATCGAGTGAAGTTCAGTATTTCATCAAATAAAATAATGCTTTTGTATTATTTGTTAGTTAAAACTTTTTCATTCAAAAAGCGTTCTATATAATTGTTAAACAATCAAAACATGTTTCCACATCTGAATTCAGTTTAAACGTGATTTCTTCAATCTTAAAATACATTTTATTAATTAGTTTTTGGTTTAATATCTTATGTGTGCTTGGAATTCTTTCGAATATCAGTAATAAAAATACACAAATAAAAATTAGTATTAAATACAAGTTATTTTGTTTTCTATAAGTTTTTTGTGTTATATGAAAATTTGTTTCTGAAGGAGAAAATATTTTTTGTATGTTTGCTCCAGAATTTTGCAGTAAAAGGTCTTTTTTAACGCCGATTTTTCTGACCTCTTCCAGGATATCTGGACTATTGTCAAACATTAGGGTAAGACCGTCAAAATAGTTTTAAGAAGCTATGTAGTCCTTTGTTTTTTAGGTGCGTTCGTAATTATGTAAATACGTAGCACCTATTGTTGTCGCTCAGTCCGTCCGTCTGTCCGTCCGTCCGTCTGTCCGTCTGTTTGTCCGTCTGTTTGTCCGTCCGCATATAACAACGCAAAAACTACCCAACCGAATCGTTTGAAATTTAAAATACATAATTATAACATAATTTTGTCGAGTCATTTCAAATTTTATGAAAATTGGGTGGATAGATCAGTTACAGGGGCAATCAAAAGGATTCCGTTACATTCGGTCAATGGGGAAAAAATTTTCAAATGCATTTTAATCGTTTGAAATTTAAAACATATATTTATTAAGTAATTTTGTCGAATCTTTTCAAATGTTATGAAAGTCGGATACATAGATCATTTACAGGGAAAATCAAAAGTATTCCATTACATTACGGTTAATGGGAAAAAAGTTTCGAATGCATTTTAATGATGTTACACTCATTCGAACATAATAGAATTGGCATGAATCTATGAAATATATACTAAAATATGCATTCCGTACAATCTGTGATGCAAATAATTTTTATTATTAAATTACAGGGCCACACAAAAGTATTCCACTACATAATGCTATACGGGGAAACATGGTTTGGTACGTGTTTTAATTATATTCAACTATTTCACATTTTATGAATAAGATATACGTTGCTGAGGTGTAATAAAAATTACTTTCTGCATATTTACAGAAACACAAAGATTTCGACTACTATACTGTATCCGAAGTACGCTCTACTATATCAGCAAGATCTGAATATTTTTAAAACTTCGTTATTGAACGAACGCACCTCATTTGCTACCTTCACGTGCAATTTCCAACTTGTTAGTTCTCACATTTCAGGTTAATTTTGTGTTTCTGGATACTTTATGCTGTTATTTTGCTGGCCCTTTTGGCAAAGTAGAGGAAAAAAAGTAAACACCCCCTACTAACTCTGCAACGAATTATACATAATAGAAGAAAGTTACTGGTATCAAACGATTGCAAATAAAGTTTGCTTTTATAAACGCTACCTTCCAGAGTGCATTATCGAACGTCATACAGGACAAACATCGGGGGTTATGGTCTGGGGTACGATTGAGCATCATGGACGATCGTACCTGCTACGAATTGTGGGTAATCTGATTACCACCAGATACATCAGTGAAGTGATGGAACCCCTTTCATTTCATTCAAGGCATTCCTGGAGCTATTTTTGATCAAGATATTGGTTGTACACATGATGCAAAGGATGTTTAAGACTTCTTGTCATCCAAACACATGCAATTTCTTCCGTAGCCTGCGTATTCGCCACATATGTCGGCCCATTGAACATGGGAGAGGGGAAGGGGGATTTCGTTGATCAGCGTCTCACTAATTATTCTCCTCTTATAGCTTCTGCAGATGACCTTTGGGTACACATACAAAGAATGCGGAATATTCTTCCTCAGACAGACATTCAAATGTGTTTGACTCTATGCCACATCCTACAACAGAACTTCTATTGCAGCGCAAGGTGACTACACCAAATACTGGTTACACTTAATATTTTCTAACCATTTGAAAAATGGTTGTTGATATCGGTCGAGAGTAGGCCTAGTAGTGTTCGTATTTTATTTATTTATTTATTTATTTATTTTATGTATACTTTTCTTTTTATTTTTATTTATTTTGTAAAGATACAGTAATCGACTATTTTTCTTTTATTTTCCACAGAAATGGAATACTTGTGTTGCCATAATGACAAAAAAAGTGTTAAAAAATACATAAAACTAATAATTTTCCCCCTATATATTTTCCTCCTATATAATTTTCCCCCTAATCAAAAAAGTGCGATGTTTAAAAATTTAAAAAATTGGAGTATTGAAAGTCGTAAAACTGAAATTTCATTTAAAATTTGAAAGTGTTACCATTCGCAGACGGACGTATGCGTTACGAACAGATATGTTTGCCGTTTATTACATAGATAGATAGGGTATATATAACTATATAAGAAATTGAATGAATTTAGAAAGGAAGAAACACTATTACTTCTTGGGTCAATCCATTTCAAGTGGCCCAGCACTCGTCGCTCGACCATTTTTAAAGAAATTTAAAGAATTTAAAGAAATTTGTGTACAACAATCCTAACACGATGGAAGTTCAAAATGACTATTATTTTAGTTTTATTAATTTTTGTTTGTGTGTGGCAGTCGTCTTTGTTTCATCGTCTGCAGCTATTTTTTTACATTCTAGGGTATATGAAATTGTAAATATCTCATTGTTCATTTTCCCAATTCAAATTAGGTTTGCAGCAATTTGTTCAGAATAAAATAGGCTAAAAGTATAGTAGTTAAATATTTTCACAAAATAACTTTTTACTGATGAAATTTTAGCATAAAATGTAAGATTTTTTCCAAAATCCGACCATTTACAAGAGGTAGTTTTTCACGCTAGGAAAATTGCCAACATGATACAATTTTCTTTTTACAAATAGGTCGAAAGTACTTTTACTCAAACGCCAAGACACTAACCTGGGAGTTGATTTCTCTTTGTGAAAAAAATTCCAAGATTTGTCAAAAATTTCAAAAATCTCACTTTTTAGGCTTTGATATCTCTGGTAGGGTACGAGATAAAAATCTGAAAGTTTGGCTTTTAATAATATTTTATGTTAATAATATGTAAAAAAAAAAAAAAAAAAAAAAAAAAAAAAACACTGCCAAACCATTGTTTTACTGTTGTCACAATAAGTATGTCATTTATTTTATTATTATTATTATCTTTAGATAATAGCAATAGAAAACAAAGTCTTTTATAAAGCTTAGCAATAAATTTAAAAAGAAAAAAGAAATGGACCTAAGGCCTACATTTTGTATGGTTTCAGTAATTTTTGTTTTAAGTAATTCTAGTAACTAAAAGAAATCGCGATAATTTTACATAAAGAAAAGTACATATGTATATATTTTCCTATTTATACAAAACATGAAACGAAAGCAGAAAAAGAATAGGGAAAAACAACATCTGTTAATGCTAGCATATTTGTTGAGACATAATCAAATATGTCAATAAGATTTCTAATTTGATTTTTCAGCGTATAATCGTAAATTAATCAATGATGCATTATTAATTTGTAAAAATTATTTTGTTGAGTTTTATGTTAGCATTTTCAATAAAATCTTTTTTTAATTTTAATTAAAATTCAATAAAGTCCCCCCTCCCCCCGTCACAACCTTTTAAACTCCTTCTCACAAAGTTTAGTTGATTTGTTCCTTTTTAAAGGTTTACTTAGGTTTGAGAAAAAGGTTTAAAAGTTAAACTTTGCTGACTAGTATAAAATGTAATCAAGCCATTACTCACATAGAGTAAAGATTAAGTATTTAATTATGCATAGGTATTACCATTTTTACACCAACAGGACTTCTTTACTTTTAATTAATATAAAAGATATTATCATAATTGCTTTATTTGTGAAGGATGTAACTTCCCATAAAAGTTTGGATACTTCAAATATCATGTCAAGGGGTTTAGGTAATGGTATAGGTTGGTTTGTAAAGGCGCGATCACATTGGGAAATAGGTGAAGCTTTAAGCACAACACACAACTTTTTCTGATGCAAAAGAGGTGGGGTCAGAAGCGAAAGGGTTACTGGATGATGCGTAGAAAGTTTCGTCTAGGTAAACGAAACTCAGCAAGAAGTTTACAACAGAAAATTGTTTATCGCCCACACGGCATCTAAAGTTATGAGTAAAATAAAAAGTTGAGTTTCTCTAATAGTGGCAATAATTAAAAATGAATTTTTTTTTAAGGGGGACGAGGGGGGAACTAGGATGTCACAACATTTTGTTCGAAAAAACTGGAAATTGAGATATCGTTACATTAAATCATTAAGAGACTACTTCATTCAAGCAAAAAGACCAGTGGCGTAGCTAAGGGGGGGGGGGGGGGGGCAGGGGGGGCGTCCGCCCCGGGCGCCGAGGCCTAGGGGCGCCACATTGAGAGAAATTGTTATATATCTATATTGGGGTGGGGGCGCAAAATTTCTTGCTGGCCCCGGGCGCCAAAAAACATAGCTACGCCACTGAAAAAGACTCATTCGCTAATGCTAATCTTATGGAAGAGATTTATAAAGATATCTTGGTTGCATTTCAATATCTATTTTTATTTTTTTTATTATTATTATTTTGCATTAAATAGCTCAAAACGATGTGTACACGGATCGTTTTTTTAATTTTGTTTACAAATATTTTCAATGGGAATACTTACATTTTCGGAACCGGTTTCGAAAATGAAAATATTCTCATAAAATATATATTATATAAAATATATATTTATATATCTGCAATCAAAATTGAAAAAGCGGCCTTTTGTACAAATTGAACTCAGCTACACAATAAAAAAAATTAAATGCAACCATATTATTTTCATAAATTATATGGATACTTTAAAGATATAATTACAGATATTTTTGTAAATTTCTCCCATGGAATTAGCACTAGAAATTGAGTCTTTTCGTGTGATTAAGTAGCCTTTTAATTATACTTAAGATTTTTTTTTTTTTTTTTTTTTTTTTAACACTGCAAATACTCAATAAGTTTTAGCACCCCCCTCCCCCATATTTTGGCGTTCTATTCTTATTTTAACTCCATAAGTTCGTAAAAGTTCGTTCAGGAAAATAAAAATAAGTGATATAAATGGTTAAAATTGTTTTTTAAGGATAAAATATGTACTTAAATGTACTTAAAAAAAAAAAAAATGCGAGTGTATATGTTGATTTTTAAGTCAATATATAATTTTTCAATGTTTTTCTTTAAATGTAATAAATTTTGGATAGATTTTATTAAATTTAAAGAAATTTCATGCTTTTTACATTGATATATATTTTAATATACTATATATTTATACAGGAATAAGTTTAGGAAAATTTTAGGTCCTTTAAAGGACTCTTCACAAAATAATTTATCCTCAAACTGCACCCTTCATATTTTTTTTAACCAGGACCCTTCACAAAATCTTTTATCTTGAAATAGGACATTTCACAAAATTATTTCTTTATTAAATAAAGCTTTTACAGAATTTTTTCACTTTCAAACTGAACTTTACAAAAAATTTAATCATTTAAACTAGTCGTTGGGGGCCACCGTAATACTTACCCATCATGGATATGTATATGAAAATAAAACATGTGAAACTATTTATACAATGCATTGCAATTCATAAACAAAATTTAAATATTGTTAATATACATAGTAATGCTATATTAAAGAACTGCTGATGTACCAATTTCGACAAATTATATAAAACGCCAAACTACTCAAGTTGTACCAAACTGCGTAAAAGAAACATCCTTATAACTCCAAAAATAATAATTCCATTAACTAACAATTAACTGCGTCGGATTAAGCGTCTCATTTCCAATTAAAATATACTTGTGAATTGAAATTTGAATGAAATACAGGGTCATGAAAAATCGAAGAGTGTGGAAAACAGGATTACAAATATCTCGGTAACTAATAATCCGATCGACTTCGTTCTATATGCAAAATATGTGTTATTTTATTGCCTTTTACGCCCATTCCTTAGAACAAAAGAATTCAAAAAATTTTATGTACCTTTCATCAGAACGAATTTTTCGAGAGTCCGAAAAAAATAGTTCCGGATAATCGAGGTTGCTGATATGAAATAGGGTTCGTCCCATTCTTACATACTAACTACATACAAAATTTCAAGTCTCTATCTCAATTTGTTCGGGAGATAGAGCGTTTACAGACAGACAGACAGACGGCAATTTTTTTTTTTTCTAAAAATATGTTTTTCGGAATCTCCACTATCTAAAACGTATAAATCCGTCAAAAAAATTTTTCGATTTTCAAAACGATTGCAAGACTTACCCTATACTACGTATGATGGGTAAGTAAACTAGTCGTTGGAGGCCACCGTAATACTTACCCATCATGTATATGTATATGAAGATAAAACATGTGAAAACTATCTATACAATGCATTGCAATTCATAAACAAAATTTAAATATTGTTAATATACATAGTAATGCTATATTAAAGAACTGCTGATGTACCAATTTTGACAAATTATATAAAACGCCAAACTACTCAAGTAGTACCGAACTGCGTAAAAGAAACATCCTTATAACTCCAAAAATAATAATTCTATTAACTAATAATTAACTGCGTCGGATTAAGCGTCTCATTTCCAATTAAAATATACCTCTGAAATTGAAATTTGAATGAAATACAGGGTCCTGAAAAATCGAAGAATGTGGAAAACAGGATTACAAATATCTCGGCAACTAATAATCCGATTGACTTCGTTCTATATGCAAAATGTGTGTTATGTTATTGCCTTTTACGTCCATTCCTTAGAACAAAAAAATTCGAAAATTTTTATATACTCTTCATCAGAACGAATTTTTCGAGAGTCCGAAAAAAATATTTCCGGATAATCGAGGTTGCGGATATTAAATAGGCTTCGTCCCATTCTTACATACTAACAACATACAAAATTTCAAGTCTCTATCTCCATTTGTTCGGGAGATAGAGCGTTTACAGACAGACAGACAGACAGACAGACAGATTGACAGACAGACAGACAGACGGCAAAAAATTTTTTCTAAAAATATGTTTTTTGGAATCTCTACTATCTAAAACGTGTTAATCCGTCGAAAAAATTTTTTCGATTTTCAAAACGATTGCAAGACTTACCCTATACTATGTATGATGGGTAAGTAAAATAAAAACTGGTCTGTAAATAAACAGTTGAACTCATCAAAGATCATATTACTTAGCTTTTTCATACATGAAGGATAGAACCTGAAGATTTAAATAATTTAAAATTCACAAAATTATGACTGAATTTTCACAAATATAAGAAAAACTTCACAATTTCACAAAGCCTGGACAGACCCTTGTTATATATATATCAGGCATAAAAGTGGAAAATGAGAAAAAGGTGGAAATTTTTTTCCATCAATACAGTGTGCGAAACTTTTTAAATTTAAGTATCATTTTAATAGCTACCTATGCAATAAAGTTATATAATTGCGCTTTTTTTTTATCTATGAAGTATTAACAATGCTAAAGGAATAAATCCAAATAAATCTGATCAACTTATGTGAAGTACAGTCTTTAATGGTTTAGCTATTAAATCTCCCCCCCCCCTTTCTTTAAAAAAATTCTCTTCACTAAATTGATCTTTGCTTCAGAAATACATCTCGAAAAAGGTATCACAGAAATTATCCAGAAGTGTTTATAATTAGCACAAAATATTCTATTCCAAGAAAAACTTCCTTTTACTTCGAATTGTTATGATAAAAAAAAAAAAAAATCCATGAAAGATATTTAGAGTAGTTACTCTAAGCATCTTTCCTGAATGTTTTTTTTACACGACTTTCAGATGCTTATATGATATAAGCTCACCTTTCATGTTATATCTCTTTTGCACAATAACTCAAGAACAAACTCCAAGCATTTAAATAGACAAAATGTCAAATTACTAAATTTTCCAGGCATTTCCCCCCCCCCCCTCCCTTATTATCCTCCCAAAGTTTTTCTTTGCATTTTTGCATCAATCTAGAGAAAGCCCAAAATTTCTTTTGGAAAAGCGGAATTCCACCTTTAGGAGGAACTCTTGATAAAATATATTAATAAAATATATTTATATTTTATTAAAATATAAATACATATATCTTAATAAAATATATTTATATTTCTTTCCTTTCTTTCTGCCAAGCGTCTCGCTTTTTTTCTGAGATTTTTAATTACAAATTTAATTAATTTTCATGGGTTGAAGAAGATCATAATTATGACAGCATAAACCCTTTTTCTTAAAAGTAGTTTGCTCCATGATTTAGGAAAAATATTTTTCGCCTTTTAACTACTCAGTTTCTGCCATTAAATAAGGAATTTTTTTTTTTTTTTTTTTTTTTTTTTTTTTTTTTTACCAAACTAGTAATAGCTTGAAGGTTATCAGATAAAATGTTATGCACTGTTAATAATATAAATCAATAAATAATTTATAAATGTTGAAATAGTTTCAAATAATATATATATATTTGAAACATTAGTTTACATTATATTAGTGTTTATAGATGTTTAAAATCAATTGCGTAAGTAAATATTTTTTTATAAAATTTAAAAGTTTTATAATTATTAATCTTGCATTTTATTTAACAATAAGATTAAATGCAATGTTAAGAGGTTTTTGTATTTTTACTTTTTATGTGCTTTGATGGTGTTTTGTCGGTTTTCATATTTCTAAA
Organism: Maratus speculifer; assembly: GCA_964019185.1. NCBI lineage: Eukaryota > Metazoa > Arthropoda > Arachnida > Araneae > Salticidae > Maratus > Maratus speculifer. The sequence goes on from CAXHSM010000033.1 coordinate 220,655, forward strand.
AATAATAAATCTGTTATTTGCATTCCATCACTGACAAAAATCTGCTAAACATAATTCTTATCATTTTAAAATATTATTATATAATTAGGAAAAGACACCAGATATAATTCCATTATTTTTGAAAAAGGACTTAAAACAGGAAACAAGGAATGGCAAGGGATATCCCATGGCATCTTCATGTTACTAACACAAACCGTGTAAATACCTCAGAATTAGATAATGAAAATGATACAATTCGCTTTATTCCCACAAAAAAAAAAAAAAAAAAAAAAAAAAAAATTCTCTCAAAATAATTATAATTAAATTAAAAAAATTAAATATTATCGCCATATTATGTAGACGCCTTTTTCTTTTCATTATTTTTCATTTTTAATGTTTTACAATAATCCATATGAAAATAACTTTATCGATATGCATAATAAAGAAATAAAGTCAATGTTTACACAAGTAATTCATCAAATAAAATTTCAAAACATTGTTTAACAAGAGATTTAAGCAGTATAGCTGATAAATGTTTTCCAGTTAATTAATTTGTTGGTAATACGATTAGTCAACCAATATAATTTAACACGACATATGACATGCATAAAAGGTAAAAAGATAATTAGTACAATGTTTTTAAAAATAGGGTACACCAAAAAATGAATAATCAGATGTATTGTTTGATTTATAAAGCTGACAGAAGCATTCAACTAATATTTTTGTGTAATTATATATTTAAGATGAAAGAAAATATTTTGTTTACTAAACATTGGCGAATTTGGCGACAAGTATGGACAAAACACAATCAAATTTCATAAACAGTAAAAATATATTCAAAACTCCTTAACATTGCAATTAAACTTATTGTTAAACATAATGTAAGAATAATAGTTAAAAATACTTCTAAATTTTATAAATATTTACTTACTACTTAGAACATTCGCAGCTAGTAATCATCGAAAATTCATGGCGACGGTATTTGAATTTTGCTATTTTTAAGTGCCGAAGGATCCTTATTTCATTGTCCCGCAATGAATTCGATTAAATATTTTTTTAATGTGAAGTCTTTTTGACGCATAAAAAACCGTTTCTTGCGTTTAGATCTTAAATACTTTATTTGTTTTCTATACAAACGAGCGTCCATATACACTGACAGCCGCCATCTTGATTTAGACGGCCATTCAAAGGAGTGACGCAGACAATCTGCTTCTACGCTATTGGTCAGATTACGCGCTGCACGCAGCATTTTCCACTTGGAATGGAAAAAGTTTCAGCTAATGTTTCGCATATGAAATGTCAATCGCACGGCGTTTTTCGCGAAGCAGCTGCAGCCAATGCTGCATGTTGAGCTTAAAGTTTCATTTACACAGTGTGTGTGATCGCGCTTTAACAATACACTAGAGTTGATGTTTGCTTGTTAAACTTGTTTATTAAAACTTGAGTTATTTAATTATCTTATCTTTTAAAGAAATGTTTAATTTCTGTGCCAAAATCTTTCCCAGCATTAAGTTAATGTATGTTTAAAATTCATAAGTGACCAATCATGCATGTAGCGGCGGCGGTGCGTATTAACGTAATTAATAAACTCACATTCTTTAAAGGACTGCACATACTTTATTTTAACATATTGCGAAACGTTGCGTGCCCTTATGGCAAAACAAAACAACTAGAAAGCACAGACGACTTACGTTTCTATGGTTACATGCATTGGGGAACAAAGTATGATGCCAAATTCCAAACATAAATTACAAATAACTCTAACAATGCAAATGAATTACTTAACCGATTTCAATGCTGCTTCCTAGTCCCTGAAATTGGTCCCTTCCATAAGTATGTTCCCATAAGTGAAACATTTATATGATATTACTATACATCAACCTCAAGTAATTTTCAAGAAATAAACATATCAAAGGATTTTAAAAGTTTATACTGCAGAAAAATGACATTGTTACGTGCGTGTATGAAAAGAAGTGGTACCTTGGAATTGTTAATGAAGTGAGCCTTGGACTTAGTGATTTCAAAGTTAATTTCTATGAGCCAGAAGGATCAAGATTTTCATGCAAGTTATCAAGAGATGACAAGACTTGGGAAGTTTCAATTAAAATTTTGAAAAAAAAAAAAAAAATCACCCCGGTCGAACGCATAACATTATTGTTTAACTCGTAAATTGTGTGAAGACATTTCTCAGCTCGTTGTTGATCATTATAGTATCTTAGTAAATTAAATAAGGTACCCTGGGGTAATAACGCCACGTTAAGGTTCTACTAATTTTCACGGCTCAGTTTTAGATTGTATTTTTCAAACAAATGTATGATTTGATACAGCAACTCATTGACTATCTATATAAAAAAAAAAATAATTTAACAGATATGTATTCATAAAATATAATGCCGTGATTTCTTGACCAATGCTATTTGGCGTTATTACCCAACTATATGGGTAATAACGCCATGCAAACAAAGCTAAGAAATAAGATGGAATAATTGCATGTAGATTGCCCAATTCTAAAAATACAAACTTAGAAATTGACAAAATGCATTCTAAGCTATTGAAAATGTTCAATTTTTTGTGAAAGTGTAAGAAAAAATAAAGGTGTGGTGTGGGGGGGAGGATGAGGCAAAAGAATATCAGACTGTGAGCTTCTTTTTGTTTAAAAAGGACCGCTTAAATAGAATTATTAGAAACACTGCACAGTTTTAACTGTGTTTATTTGAATCGGTATTTAGAATGTAGCTCGGCCACTGTAGGGAATCAACCGGGGTATTAATGCCAAGGATTGGCGTTATTACCCCGTTATAGTTATTGCGCTGTACATTTTAAATTACAAATTATCTCGAGAAGATATCCAAAATCTTCAACAACATTTTGAAAGTCCAAGAAATGTACTACAAATTTATGTAATTAACAAAGTATTTCCGGATAAAAAAAAATAGTCTTCACATCACAAAACGTATTTCGCAAGTTTTAGATCAAGTGTTAATTTTAGTTGCTTGTAAAAACAATAAGACCTAAAAATGAAACAAATTAACTTGAGGCTGTTTTTTGCGATTTATATGACTCAAAAACCTTCTGCGCAGAGCACATGGGTGTCATTTACCATATTATTTCATAATTATGCAAAATATTAGCACTTGGCGTTATTACCCCAGACCACCTTATTTGTTATTAAACTGTTTTCAACGAACGATATTTTCCGTGTAACTATTCTAATAAAAGAGATAAATATTATTTCTAATGAAGTGCTCGTAATAGCATTTTTTAACATTTTGTCATCGCCATATCTCAGCTTGTAGTCAAATCTCCTTCTTGAATTTTTTTTATTTTGTGCATGCTACAACCATAAAGTACTATCAAACGCCACAATTTTAGATTTTTTATCTCGTGCCCCACCAGAGATATCAAAGCCTAAAAAAGTGAGATTTTCGAAAATTTTGGAATTTTTTTTGCAAAGAAAATTGAACTCCCAAATATGGGACTTGGTGTATGAATTCAAGTACTTTCGACATATTTGCAAAAAAGAAAAAAAAAAAAAAAGTCTTTTTTTTTTTTTTTTTTTTTTTTTTTTTTTTTTGGCATGAAAAACTTCCTTTTTAGAACGGAGAGAATTTTCATCTTATAAACTCTAAAGTAATTATCATTGAAGAATAAAATTGTAAAAACAATTTTCAGATAAATTGCTTTCTTCATTCAATAGAAAATGCATAAAGAAAGCAACCTAATAAAGTAATAGCCGCGAAATCATAGTTATAATAACTATCATCCTAGCTCTTTTTCAAAATATTTTATAGCTTGTTTTCACATACATTTCAACATCGAATGTTGATAATATCACTATTCAAACACCGAACAACCTATTATCAACAGAAAACGTCTAATTATCAACCATCCTGAGCTATCTTCAACCAAGTAAATCTTCCATCTATTTTTTTTCCACATGAAGATATTTTCATCACGATTCCGCCGCAAACGGGAGACATACTGACGTCAAAACACCAGTTGATAGCAAAAAATCTATGATGAAACACATTTTATCAAACATTTCTTACAAGGCAATTTTTAGACATTTCAGTGTAAAAAACAATGCATAAATGTGTAACAAATAAGAAAGAAAGTATCTGGCCAAATTATAGCCGACTTAAGGTTTCATTTCTTTTTTCACCATATTAATATTATTTTTCTCGGAAACTATTTATGCTCTTGCTTAGAGCGACTAATGTAGTAAATAATATAAAAAATCTTTATACTTGTAATTATATTATTAAAAATAATATAAGCTTAATTGTAAAAAGCTTAAATAATATAAGCTTAATTGTTGCCATATTGGGAACATCCCTTTCTCAGAACTGCCCACTTAGTAAATATTCAGAAAATTGCAAAATAAAGTTAAGAAATTAAGCTATTTATGAAAAATAAATTTAACTATGTATTTTTTCTGTAAAATATTTAGGAAAGCAGACAATTTAGTAAATAAAATTTCAAAATCCAGGCAATCGCATCTCTGTGCTCCTGAACTTGCGGACGCCCACGCATTTCACAATCTTGTAAATATCACTATTCAAACTTCAAACACTCTAACATCCACAGAAAACGTCTAATTTACTAAACTATCATTAGTAAAAAAAAAAATTTCCTTGAATGAGAGATTTTCATTACGATTTTGCTGCGAATGGTATATACACTGACACCAAAATATCAACCTTACATTTGAAGTAATTGTTTAACCCTTTCAGCTCTGGTGTACCATTAATAGTACATGTCTTTTAATCGAGTATTATTTTGTCTCAATAATTATTCAGTTACTTTCTACACATAGAAATAATAGTATATGTCTGTGTCTTTCTTATTGCGACTTCATTTGTGTTTTGACATTTAGTAATAACAATAATAATAAAAGTTTACTTAATTATCTTTGCCCGTTAGCGATTCTTTTATTTAATACATATATTTCAATCTTTAAATTTAAAATAAAATTTATTTTTCTGAACGAATCTTATGTAATAAAACGAAAAAAAAAAAAAATAGAAAACTGTATTTTTTGTTGAACTATGTTGTAATACGATTTTTTCCAGACGTCTCCAAAAACTCTTTCTTAGCCTATTATCATATAAATCTGAATTAAAAGGTACACAAAATTAGCTAATTCGTTAGATCTCAGAAAACGAGATAATCTTTAATCTTCACTTAATCAATTTAGATTGCTACGATAAAAGTAATTTTATTCTCAAAATGGAAAAACATTCGTACCCGAAAAGGTTAAACTCGTGAATATAAAAAGGTATCAGAAGTAAATATTGTCTTAGTTGTTTTTCTCCCCGTGTTTGATTATTTTAAGACACTTTTGAAAAATACATTTTACTGGGTTTTATTCTATCAAAATTTCTATAAAAGAAAATTTAATAATTCAATTTTAAAATCCAAGGAGGGCATCTCCTGTGCCACCTCACTTGCCGCTGCTCATACACACATAATAGCTAATATCACTATTTAAATTTCAAACAGTCTATCACCAACGGAAAATGTCTAATTTACCAACCTATCTTCAGTATAGGAAAAATATATTTTCCTTGGAAGAGAGATATTCTTTGCGATTTTGCCACGAATGGTAAACACACTGACACCAAAACATCAACCCTGCATTTGAAAAAACTTTTTAAACTCGTGAACTTTAAAGTATATCAGAACTAAATATAGTCTTAGTTGTTTTTCTCCCAGTGTTTAATTAATTTAAGACATTTTTGAAAAATGTATTTTACTGCTTTTTTCACAATCAAAATTTCTAGATAAGAAGATATAGTAATAATCAATTTTAAAATCCAGAGAGGGCATCATCCTCTGTGGTCTCTCACTTGCCGACACCCATACATACATAATCGGTGATATCACTATTTAAAATTTAAACAATCTATCATCCACAGAAAACGTTTAATTTACCAACCTGTCTTTAGTAAAGAAAAAACATATTTTCCTTGAATAAGAGATTTTCTTTACAAATGGGAGACATACTACTACTACTACTACTACTACTACTACTACTACTACTACTACTACTACTAATGATAATAATAATAATAATAATAACAGAAAAAAAAATAACTTTTTTAACTCGTGAACATTAAAGGATATCAGAACTAAATATATAGTCTTGTTTTTCTCCCGATGTTTAATTATTTTAAGACACTCTTTAAAAATACATTTTACTGTTTTTTTCACAATCAAAATTTCTATGTAGATACTTTATTAATTCAATTTTAAAATTAAAAAAGGGCATCCCCTGTGCCCTCCACTTGCCGGCGCCCATACATACACAATCGCTAATCCCACTATTTAAACTTCAAACACTGTATCATCAAAAGAAAACGTCTAATTTACCAATCAGTTATTGGTAAAGAAAAAAAAAATGTTTTCCTTAGGTGAGAGATTTTCTTTACGATTTTGCCGCGAATGGTAGGCACACTGACACCAAAAACATCAACACTTCATTTGTAATAACTTTTTAAACTCTTAAACGTTAACGTTAAAGTATATCATAACTAAATATTGCCTTAAATGTTTCTCTCCCAGTGTTTAATTATTTTAAGGCTGTTCTTAAATCAAAAAGGGCAACTTCGTGACATAAGTTTTAATTTATTTTTGTTCGGAAATCCAATAAACTAGCAAGTGTTGTTGTTTAGAAACTATCTAGTAGCACCCAGTTTCCGATTTTTTTTTTTTTTTTTTATAAACGAAATAGATGTTTCCATAAATATTTTCAAAGTCGGCGTTTTGAACCGAATTTCTCGACGAAAGCAGAAAAAACAGTTAACGGAGCAGAAAAGCTCTATGCCACGTGATCGAAAATACTTATAACTCAATAGCTAATTGATGATCCAAAAATAGAAAACTCAGTTAGATTCCAAATCGCTTTTCTAGTTCCTCTAATTTTATATCTTTCTGTTAAAAAATGAATTTGTAAATGCGTCAAAACGTTTTTCGCGTGTAGAGCGGAGCAATTGAGAACAGCCTTAAGGCACTTTTAAAAAATATATTTTACTGTTTTTTTTCCTATTAAAATCTTAATAGAATGAATTTTTCAATTCAAGAAGATAATAATTCAATCTTAAAATCCAAAATCCGTGTGCCCCCTCACTTACCGACGCTTATATATACACAATCGCTAATCCCACTATTTAAACTTCAAACACTCCAACAGAAACCTCTAATTTATCCAACTACCTTTAGTAAAGAAAAAAAATCCTTGGATGAGAGATTTCCCTAACGCTTTTGCCGCGAATGGGAGACACACTGACGCCAAAACATCAGTCTGCCATGTCGCTTGGAAATGCAACAGGTCGTCGGGTACATCATTTTAGTCCACCAAAATATAACGATTTAAACTTTTCAGTGTCGGCACTAGTTCATTGTCCTGTCGCAGGCTTCCTGTAGACCCATCGTCAAAGGAAATTTTCTTCAATTGTTGCTTACTGATGCGTCCATCTCTCTAAACCTCCATCCTTTGCCCGGCGCGCTAATATGGCGATTAATATGCGAGGCGTATAGCTGGTCCGCGGTAGACGCGCACACGGACAGATGACTGTCAAACAACTGACAGTGGAAATGGATGGACTGTTGGTACAATGTCTTTAATACCATTTTGGTGTCGGCTTTATTTTCGGACGAAGACAGTGTTCTTCTTTGTTTTAGAGGTCGTAAATAAAGACTGTTACGTCTTGTTTAAAGCTGGAAGTGGTTATTAAAAGAAAGAATGGGTGAAAAACTATTTAGATACTTATCGCCGTTGAAAATGGTTGTTCAGTTCTTTAAACTAAATTCTAATGCAGTCTTTACGACTAGGTATGTTTAAGTAAAGCGTAGTACTTTTTTTAACAGGATTCGTGTAACTGAAAATGGCGATTATGTGAAAAATTAAAATTCGAATATTTTAAATATGTTTGTGTTAAATTAAGGTGAATTTTTTCTTTACTTTGGCATGATATATATTTAATTGTTAACAATAGATTATTATTTTTTACAAATGCACAACAATGTATGGCTGTCATGCAAATCATAGCTAATGGATGGACTGTTGGTACAATGTCTTTAATACCATTTTGGTGTCGGTTTTATTTTCATATGAAGAGAGTGTTTTTCTTTGTTTTAGAGGTCGTAAATAAAGACTGTTACGTCTTGTTTAAAGCTGAAAACGGTTATTAAAAGAAAGAATGGGTGAAAAACTATTTAGATACTTATCGATGATGAAAATGGTCGTTCAGTTCTTTAAACTAAATTCGAATGCCGTTTATTACGACTCGGTATGTTTTGATAAAGCGTGATATTTTTCGTAGTCTCTTAAAGTTGTAAAATAGGATTCGGGAAACTGAAAATGGCGGTAATGTAAAAAAATGAAATTTGAATATTTTAAATACATTTTTGTTAAACTAAGGTGATCTTTTTTCTTAACCAAGGCATGAAATACATTTAACTATTTAAATATAGATTATTATTTTTTACGTATACACAACGACATAAGACTCTCATACAAATCATAGTTAAGCAATGGACTGTTGGTACAATGTCTTTAATACAATTTGGTGTCGGATTTATTTTCATATAAAGTCCGTCTTCTTTGTTTTAGAGGTCGTAAATAAAGACGATTAAGTCTTGTTTAAAACTGAAAGCGATTATTAAAGGAAAGAATGGTAGAAAATTAATTTTGATACTTATCGATGTTGAAAATGTTTGTTCAGTTGTTTAAATTAAATTCTAATGCGGTTTTACGGCTAGGTATGTTTTGATAAAGCGTGATATTTTTTTACTTTCTTCTATCTTTACAAGAAGAAAGTATTGGATTCATGAAAATTTTCGACTTCCGGTTTTCGACGGATTTATACTTTTTAGAAGGTCTTGAACACGTTTTGACTATTTTTAGAAAATGTCTGTCTGTGAGTCTGTCCGTCTGTCTGTCTGTGTGTCTGTCTGTCTGTGTGTCTGTCTATCTGTATGTGACAAAAAATTTGTGGGCGCTCTATCTCAAAAACTAATGCTCGAAATTTAATAAAATTTTATATTCAGTTAGACCTTGATATGAATTAGTGCCTATTGGTTTTTGGTGAAAATTGGCTTGCAGGTGGCGCTGCTATACTACGTTTTTCATGATTTTCAGGATTGCTATATCTCAAGAACTAATACACAGAATTTCACCAAACTTCAGATTCTGTGACCCCTTGATATACATAGACGCTGATTAAGTTTTGGTGTAAATTGGTCAGCAGGTGGCGCTGCTATGCCACGTTTTTCATGATTTTCATGATAGCTATATCTCAAGAACTAATGCACAGAATTTCACCAAACTTCAGATTCCGCGATACCTTGAGATACATAGCCGCTGAAAAGGTTTTGGTGTGAACTGCCCTATAGGTGGCGCTGCTATGTTACATTTTGCACGATTTTTGCGATAGCTATATCTCAAGAACTAATGCAGAGAACTTCATCAAATTTTAGATTCTGTTACACTAGAATATATAACATAATTAGACGCTGATTACATTTTGGTATTAACCTTGCAACAGGTGGTGCAGCTATGCTGCATTTTGCACGATTTTTCCGATAGCTATATCTCAACAACCAACGCACAGAATTTCATCAAACTTCAGATTTTGTTACAAAATGACATATAACATAATAACATAATATGATTACGTTTTGTTATAAATCCTTCAACTAATGGTGCTGCTGTGCTATATTTTACACGTTTTTTTTAAATTAGCTATATCTCAAGAACTAATGCACAGAATTTCATCAAACTTCAGATTCTTTTACACCATAACATAATTAGACGCTTTTTTACGTTTTGGCATAAATTGTCCCAAGATATGGTGTTGCTGTGCTACGTTTTGCAGTTTTTTTTGTTATAACTATATCTCAAGAACTAATGGACGAAATTCCATCAAATTTCAGATTCTGTCAGGTCTTGACGTAAATAGATGCTTAATAGGTTTTAGTATAAATTACCCAACATGAGGCACTACTAAGCTTATTTTCTCAGAATATTAATTAAATTTTGCGTTTTAGGCTTTTCGGATACCAGAATCTCATTAGGCTAGGTCAAATGTTCTAGGAAATTCGTTAGTGGGTAACTTTGGGGTCACCACGTTTTTTTTTAAATATTAAAATGTACTTATGAGATAGAAGAAAGTTTTGGGATTGACACATCCAACTAGTTAACGTGATAAAATCGGATTCGTGTTACTGAAAATGGCGATTATATTAAAAATTGAAATTTGAATATTTTAAATTAAGGTGATTTTTTTTCTTTACACTAGCATGATATATATTTATGTATTAAATATAGATTAGTATTATTTTATACTTACACAACAACATATAACTCTCGTATAAATCATATTTATTGGATGGACTGGTTAGTACAATGTATTTAATACCATTTGGTCCTCGGCTTTATTTTAATATTAAGTCAGTCTTCTTTGTTAGAAGTCATGAATAAAAAGTTTTAAGTCTTGTTTAAATTTGAAAGCTATTAATAAAAGAAAGAATAGATTAAAAACTATTTAGATAGTTATAGATGTTGAAAATAGTTGTTTAGTTTTTAAACTAAATTTTAATGTGGTTTATACAACAAGGTATGTTTTGATAATCCTTGATACATTTTTCAAGAAGTAAAATTAGATTAGCGAAATTGAAAATGTCGATTTTAGAAAAATTGAAATCAGAATATTTTAAATATATTTTTGTTAAATTAATTTTTTCTTTAAATTGGCATTATAAATATTTAAGTGTTAAATATAGGTTATTATTTTTTTTATGCATACAAACCAACACATGACTCTCATACAAATCATATAATTAATAAATGAATTTTTAGTTGAAGACAGTGTTCTTCGAAGGGGTGAAACTTTATTAAGATACTTATCAATGATGAAAATGGTTCTTTATTTTTTTTAAATTAAACTCCAATGCGGTTTTTACGACTAAGTATTTTTGGTAAAGTGTTGTACTTTTTTAGCTTCATAAAATAGGATTCGCGAATTGATAATGGCGATTTTGAAAAAAAAATTTAAATCGGAATATTTTATTTTCTTTACTCATTTATTTATTACTAGCTGACCCGCCCGGTGTTGCACGGTTCCGAGATAATAATATTAAAGGAACATGAAATTTGTGATTTTATCTCTAACTCGAAATATGTGAAATTACGTTGTCTGAAATAAACGGCCAGTGACTGTGTGAAAAATTGGTTTGAAAAATGAACAAATAATATTTAGCGGTAAAAATGTTCAATAGGACTGCAATGGGAAAAGAGAAAGGAACTACTCAAGTAATAATTAGAATTTTCAAAATCTGAATGTCAGATACACAGGAGAGATTTTGTGGTACTTTTAAGAAAGTTTTGAGCCTTGTAAATGCCGTAGATTTTGTTAGCCATCGCAAAAAAAAAAAAAAAAAAAAAAAAAAAACATGCATGCACACAGACAGCGCGTTTAGTTATTTTATTATTGTCGGTTACTGTGGATATTCAAAATAATTCCTTTACTGCTAATTCATTAATTTTATGGTTTTTGCCTTTTTTACATGCAATTTAAAAATAGATAAGACCATGATGCATAGAAAAATCTATAATAATGACAAAATTGACAAAAACCCGATGCTAAACGCAGAAAAAAATCGTTAAAAACCACATCAAAAATCGTACTGAAATCGCAATGATAAAATCACTGAAATTGAAAAATTACCAGACAAAATTTAGTTAATTAGGCTTTGAAACAATTTTATTCTTATGATTCTCAAAAAATAGCCTCAAAATGTGAAAAAATACTAAAAATCGCAATAAAACATTCGTTTAAATTCCAGAAATCGCCGCACGAATACCGAATAAACTTTATTGAAAAGAGAAAAAAAAAATTATTATATTGAGTGAAAAGAATGAAACCGTATTCCTTTCACTAATATGGAAAAATCGTCTCGAAACATAAAAAGAGCGCTAAAAATCGCCTCAAAAATTAAATTAAAAACTTCTAATCAAAAAATCAAAAATCGGACTTCGAGGTGCAAAACTACATGTATATAGGTACTTTCCCTCCAAATTTTGTAACTCTACATGCAGCGGTCTCTTCAGAACAGCGCTGGCACACACACATACTTGTTTCTTTATTATTACAGATTACTGTGAATATCCTAATTAATAACTTTATTGTTCATTCGTTAATTTCATGTTTTTTGCTTTTCTTTCATGCAATTCAAGAATAGTTAAGATCATGATGAATACAAAAAAACTATAATTTTGACAAAAAAGACAAAAAATCTATGCTATACGCACAAAATTAAAAAAAAAATCGCTAAAAATCACATCGAAAATCGCATTGAAAATTGCATTAAAAACCCCTGAAATTGAAAAATCATAGCAGACAAAATTTACCCTAATAGCATGCATGGTCACAGTGACGTCACTGTGAGTCACTTTGGTCACATCACATCTGTGACCAAAATGCCACCACTCAGTGACGTCACATTGTGACTTAGATGTGACTTTCTTAAAAATCTTTAGAAATTTATAAATATCCTTCAAAACATGTTGTTTACTTTAAAAAAACATGTTTCTTGCAATTTAAATATCGTCGCTTTTGTCACAGTTTCGTCACAATGTTAATGTCAAATTAGTCATAAATGACACATTTTTCACAAATTTGTCACATTGTGACCACTTTGTGAAACGTCACAAAAGAGTTCTAAAACGGCCATAACGACTTCACATTTTAGTCACTGTGACTTCACATCGACGTCACGTGACGTCACATCGACAATCGATGGTCACAAAGTCACAATGTAACTTCACAGCGATGTTGCAGTGACGTCACCATGCTTTACGGGTAGTTCAATAGCCTGAAAGTTTGAATCAATTTTGCTTTTATCATTCTCAAAAAATAGCCTCAAAATGCGAAAAATCACTAAAAATCGCATTAAAAAAATTCGCTAAAAATTCAAAAATCACCGCACGAATTCCGATTAACTTTATTGAAAAGCGAAAAAAAAATTACTATATTTAGTGAAAAGAATGAAACATTTCACTAATATGGAAAAATCGCCTTGAAACATAAAAAGAGCCCTAAAAATCACCTAAAAATTAAATTAAAAATTCCAATCAAAAAAATCAAAAATCGGGCTTCGAAGTGCAAAACTACATGTATAGAGGTACCTTCCATCCAAATTTTGTAACTCTATATGCAGCAGTCTCTTCAGAACAACGCTGACACACACACATACTTGTCTCTTTATTATTATAGATTATTGTGAATATCCTAATTATATATTAATTAAATATATATTAATTTATTGCTCATTCGTTAATTTTATGCTTTTTGCTTTTCTTACATGCAATTCAAGAATAGATAAGATCATGATGCATACAAAAAACTAAAATTTTGACAAAAATGACAAAAAATCGATGCTAAACGCACAAAAATAAAAAAATCGCTAAAAATCACATCGAAAATCGCATTGAAAACCACATTAAAAATCACTGAAATTGAAAAATCATAGCAGGCAAAATTTAGTTCATGAGGCTAAAAGTTTGAATCAATTTTGTTCTTATCATTGTCAAAAATTAGCCGCAAAATGCGAAAAAACACTAAAAATCGCTTTTAAGAAAATCGCTAAAAATTCAAAAATCACCGCACGAATTCCGAATGAATTTTTTGACAATAGAAAAAAAATTACTATATTGAGTGAAAAGAATGAAACCATATTCCTTTCACTAATATGAAAAAATCGCCTCGAAACATAAAAAGAACGCTAAAAATCGCCTCAAAAATTAAATTAAAAAATTCTAATCAAAAAATCAAAAATCGGTCTTCAAGGTGCAAAACTACATGTATAGAGGTATTATCCCTCCAAATTTTGTTACTCTACACGCAGCGGTCTCTTCAAAACAGCGCTGGCACACATGCATACTTGTCTCTTTATCCTTCTATAGTAAAAAAAAAACTAGCCTTAAAAGGAATGACTCCTGGAATGATGCTGATGTGGAAGATTTCCGGAACTAACGAATCCGGGTTGTCCACTCCTTCCATGAGTCGAATAGACTAATCAGGAAAGGGCTCCGTCTATGCATCGCCATATGGGTTACGATAAAGAGAGGAAAGGTTACCATCGCCAACAATCGCCAAGTTTGTCGCCAACTTGGCGATATGTCGCCAAATTTGGCGACCAAAATTAGTTGTCAAAAGTGACGCCAACTTGGCGATAACTGTAACATTTCGCCAAATTTTTAATTTCTTTACAACACCAGTCGTTTGATACATCATTTGAGAGGTTTGCAACTGCTTATTCATATAATGGATGTCTTGTGTGTTATCCCCCATTTTGCTGCCCAGGGGGGACACATTTTTATTTTCTTTACAACACCAGTCGTGTTACACAAGATTTGAAAGGTCTGCAACTGCTTATTCATATTATGGATGTCTTGTGTGTCACCCCCACACTCTGCTCTCCCCAGGGGAGGGGGCGGTCACATTTTTAATTTCTTTACAACACCAGTTGAGTGACACATTATTTGAAAGGTCTGCAACTGCTTATTCATATTATGGATGTGTTGTGTGTCATCCCCCACTCTGCCCCCAGGGGGGGGCACATATTTAATTTCTTTACAACACCAATTGTGTGACACATCATTTGAGAGGTCTGCAACTGCTTATTCATATTATGGATACCTTGTGTGTAACCCCCCCCCCCCTCTGCCGTCAGAGGGGGCGCATTTTGTAATTTCTTTACAACACCAATTGTGTGACACATCATTTGAAAGGTCTGCAACTGCTTATTCATACCATGGGTTATTGGCGAGCGCAGCAAGCAGGTGTAGACAATAATTTGGAATCGCGAAGCGATTACGCGGGGGGTTGGCGAGCATAGCGAGCAGGGGGGCGGGGCCCCCCTAGTTATTATAAATAAAACTAAAGTGATTTTTTTTTTATTACGTTGGTGTCATAAATGATTAAGTGTTAACTATAAATTATTATTTTTTATGTATACATACCAACATATGGCTCTTATACAAATTACAGTCAACGGATGGACTGTTTATACTATGCATTTAATACCATTTGGTGTCGGTTTTATTTTCAGTTGAGGACAGTGTTCTTCTGTGTTTTAGAGATTATAAATAAAGAGTGTTACGTTTTGTTTAAGGCAGATAGCGGTTATTAAAAGAAAGAATAGATGAAAAACTATTTAGATACTTATCGATGTTCAAAATGGTTGCTTAGTTCTCCAGATTCGTCTGGGATGGCTCAGTCGTAAGGAGTAGGTGGTTTCAGCCAATCTGGTATAGTTGGTTCGAATCCTAACCTGGAATTTTAGCACCACTTGAAAATTTACAGCTATTACAGCTCATATTCAAAATATTAGAATAATTACCTTTTTTTTAGAAATTGAAAATATCGTTTGGTAATTTAATGTCTTTTAATGAAAATATGCAAACGATATTTTTATTAAGAACTTATTGTTGATTAAACTTACTTGTTATCTTAAATTTAATATCATTTTTGAAAAGATTAATTGCAAAAAAATTTTTTTTCGAAAAGTCAAAATATTAGAATATTTATTCAAGTGGTTCAAAATATTAGAATATTTCACATTAATTCTCCTTTAATTATTACCAATTCTTAACTGGTGGCATCATTGATTAAATTCAGACTATTTTATTTAAAATCAGTATTCTTTTTTGCAGTTTGTTTCTTTTTCGTCTTAAAATGGGCCGTGTGAGTGATATTCCAGAATCTACTAAACTTCGTATGGTTGATTTGTATCGGCACGGTAAAAATCAATGTTTTATAGCGAATTATTTACATTGTTCGCAATCGAGCGTTAGTAAAATACTAACACAATATTCAAAAATTGGAAAATTAAAAAATAATCGCCGAAATAGTGGCCGAAAACCAAAAACATCTGCTAGAGATGATAGGAAACTGAAGCGTATAGTTAAGAAAAACCATTTTAAAAGTGTGCGATTCTTGCACCGAAAATGGAAAGAAGAAGGAGTTGAAGTTTCTACATCGACAACATTAAGACGTCTCCATAAATTTAAATTTGAATCTCGTGTACCGAAAACAAAACCTCTCATGACTGCAAGACAAAAGCGTATAAGATTGAATTGGTGTAAATCAAGACGTTTATGGAGCAATGAAGATTGGAAAAATATATTATTTAGTGATGAAAGCATGTTTTGTGTTTCATATGGTAATCAAGGTATTCGAGTTTGGAGAATGAAGCAAGAAGCATTTGATAAAGAATGCCTTAAACGTTCCGTAAAATTTGCTGCTAGTGTCATGGTTTGGGGTTGTATGAGTGCAGAAGGACCTGGAAAGTTATGCATCGTCTACGAAAAGGTTAACTCTCTGATATATCAAGAAATTTTAGAATATTACATGATTCCATCATCAGAAGATTTATTTGAAGATGATTTCATCTTTCAACAAGATTTAGCGTCCCCGCATACCTCGGTGTCAACTAAGAATTGGTTCCGCCAACGCAACATTAAGGTACTTCCTTGGCCACCAAATTCACCAGATCTTAATCCCATCGAAAACTTATGGTGTATAATGAAGAAAAAACTTCAAGAAAATCCTCCTTCAAGTAAAACTGAGTTAGTGGCACGTATAAAGTCTATTTGGGCTAATATTGATAGAAATGTTTGTAAACACCTTGTATATAGTATGCAAGATCGATTGTACGCTGTTATGAAAGCTAAAGGGGATGCTACAAAATATTAACTACCATTTACTTCATATTCATAAGGTAATATTGTTGCGTAAAATAAAATATTCTAATATTTTGAACCAATCTAAATTTTATTCTAATATTCTGGTGTGTTTAAGGAAGCTGTATACCTAATTTATTGTGCTGTATTTTATATTTTATAAATGTTAAAATCTTATCTAAACATTCCAGATTTAATTTATAAGAAATTTAATTACATTTACTTAGTATAAAAAATAAATAAATGACAAATAATTTTTTTTTATTACTTTTTCTCAATTATTCTAATATTTTGAATATGAGCTGTATGATTCTCCAGATTTCTAAGCTTTTATGAATGTAACAGCGATGAAGATCATACAGATTTTCTCATGAATTATTTATAAAATCAATGTTTTTTCAAACTAAATTCTTCCGTCTATCGGTATTTTTTTACTTAAAATATTTCAAAGTGGAATAATAGATATTTTTTAAATCAATTCATATGCATAAAGTTTCCTCACAGTCAACTTTTTTTTTTAATTTTGATTATTCATTAATTAATTGAACTAAAAAGATAAAAAATAATAATAATATTTTGATAATAATTATAGAAGATAATAATAATGATTTTTAATTACAGTAGAGCCCCGGTAATTCGGACCCCGTTAATCCGAATCGGTTTGGCCGGTTTTTTTTTTTTTTTTTTTTTTTTTTTTTTTTCAAAGTTGGAAAAGTTATCGACATATTTCCATAACATACATTTATTTCAACCTCATATTCTGAATAAAAAAATATTTTCTGAAATCTTTTCGGAAGAATACCTCAAGCTTTCTTAATTAAACTCTTTAATATTACGTATGAAAGGCCCGCAAAACTGGCACAGCAGAATTTTATAACAGATTTTATGATTTTAGACTGACAAATTTTATAATTTCAAAGAAAACAATTTTACTGCCTATAAATATTGAATATGTTCAGTATAAAGGTGTTTTTCTGTGAGTATGTTTTATTTTATTTCATTTGTTCACATTCTCTGGATAATCTGGATTTTCGACAATCCGGATTAGGCCTGGTCCCAATTAATCCGAATTATCTGAATTTTACTGTATTGTGATATGTAGGTTGGAAATGATAAATTTTGTGAGTCATATTAGTGAAGAAGAAATCCTAGTTTATCTCGTTAACTATCGCTAAAGTTATCATCGGATGTCTGGTTTTATATCCGGTGTGTTAGTCGATAGTAGGGGAAAATTGTCTGTCCGGCCTCGGGAGGAGGCGTGAGGCTCGGAGGAGGGAGGAGGGCTCCTCCTCCTCAAACCTCCTCCTCAAGCCTCCTCCTCACTCCTCCTCCACAACCCT